>QKWP01001014.1:0-18750 GCA_003550325.1 Gigaspora rosea
GCCTATTTTGATCCCCTATCAATCTGCATCATATCGGCCTGCAATCTCCATAGGCGATTTTTAGATGATATTAGGGTAATATTTTTGATTTCGACCAGTGTTGGTCAAATGGTATAGACGAATGGAGCAGGAATTAAACCTGTAATTTTGTTTTCTTGATAGTTTTTCTTTTATTTTTTTTTACTAGGTTTTTTTTGCCGGTTTCTCAAGAATTTAAATAATGAAATTTATTTTTTACACTCGTACATACTTGTGAGCTGATATTGGTGCTAATATCAATTCCTATTCTTTGGCAAGGTCTGCTTTCGATCAATAAAAGGCCGTTATTCATTTTCAAATATTTTTTATCTCTTGATGAGAACGAAAAATTAATTTTAAAAGAATATGGAATGTATAGTGAATTTCCCAAGACACTCTTTAATTATGCAAGATTTCTGAAGGATCTCGGTTTATTCGATCTAGAACTTAGTTAAAAAATGAGTCGATTTTCAGTTCGTTAATTCGAGACTATATTATAATTCATTGATATGTTATAAAAAAATAACATTTCTGCTATTTTGTTATGTTCCAAGATCTTTGCAGGACCCCGAAATATACATAGATAGGTCAGGTATAGGTTTGCTTATTTTTGAGGTTTTTTATACAGATCTTTTCCATTTATAGTAATTTTTTTGCTTATTTTTGAAGTTTTTCTGCTGATCTTTCCTTTTTTAGTAACCCTATAATTAACCTGACCTATCTATATATATTTCGGGGTCCTATCTTCGCACATATGGTTGAATTTCGAAATAACACCAAGAATACAATTCAGTAATTAGTGGTTTGAGTTAAATTTAATTTGAAATTTATATATAGATTATTGGGCCGGGTCGGGCCTGGCAATACCGGGCTATAGTTTGATGTAAGCCCGGCCCGGCCCAAACCTGTAACTTTTTACAGGCCGGGCTTGAACTTAGGGCTTGTAAAATATATTCGGGTCGGGTTCGGGCTTCGAGATACCCGACCCAACCCAGCCCATTACGAACCCTAGTTATTATGTTTTCTTATAAAATTATTATAAAATCAATAGTTTTTTGTAAATAACTATTGATACAGTGATCCAAATGAAATGATTTTGATATCATTGGATTCGGCTCACTGAGACAAATCGAATGATACCTAAATCATCCAAATCAGATCACTATGTCACAATATATTCAAGTTTTTGTAAAATTTTATATATAAATATATGGATTTTAAAAAATTTTTTATATAGTAGAGGAAAGGGTCAAGCGCTACTATGAGGGGGTACATAACGTTATTTATGGATGCCCTATAATTAGGTATGGCAACTTAGGGAAGTGGCTAAGTTGTTACTCCAAGTGGAGGTCTAGAGTTTAAATAGGACCCGAAGAACTCTAATACAACTCAGATCTGAGTTTGTATAATTTTAGTAGTATTTTAGCCAAATAGATGTATAAAATAGAGCAAAATTTGAAAATTTACTATATAAAAATGCAATGTTTAATGAATTTCTATGCGAAATTTCCTTTTTTAGAATTATCTGAGTTGTATTAGAGTTCTTTGGGGTCCTGTTTGAATCCTACTAGAAACGTTTTAGAAAAATAGACCTGTGTATCGGTAACATTTATTCAATGATCAGTTGGATATATTACCTATAGCCTTGGTGCTACCATCTCGAAATGGAAGCTCTTGGGTGCACCAAATCAAAGGAACCAAAATAATTGAAACCTGTTTGGCAAAACCCGAACATGAAAGTAGTAAAGATCTTTGACAATACTACGGATGCCAGAATTTGAGACTGAAGAACCGGACGCATGCCCTAGGCAAAAAGTGTTCACCAACCTGACTGCCAGAATAGGGCCCCGAAGAACTCTGATACAACTCAGATCTGAGTTTGTATAATTTTAGCAGTATTTTAGCCAAATAAATGTATAAAATAGAGCAAAATTTGAAAATTTACTATATAAAAATGCAACGTTTGATGAATTTCTATACAAAATTTCCTTCTTTAGAATCATCTGAGTTGTATTAGAGTTCTTCAGAGCCCTGCCAGAGTCATACCAAAAGAAAAGGTCCTATACTACGGAATTAGGAACCAAGAGAAGTAAAACCGAAAAGGCACCTAAAGCCAAGGTATAAAAACCCATACAGGCTAACTGGTTTGGTAGTTTGGGAGGGATCAGTTATAGGACTAGTTAATGTGGATATCAGGATCAGAATGAACCTTGTAAGGGCATGAATACTGGAATTGTGTAGTTTAATAATTCATCCTGACTGCTAGTAGTGGTTCTGGTTGCTGCAAGGACATAGAAAAATTAGAGAGATATGTACTACACCTTTCCTAGGGCAATCTGGTAATATGAGAACCCTATTGGATTATCTATAGAATTAGGGCACAAGTAGTATAGCAGATGTTAACCTGGATGGTTTTCAATTGAAGCAGCATGAGGTTATGTGCTGGCATAATTGTAGTATGTAATACAGGATAGGTGATATCAGAGAGTTTAAATGGGTAATTTTTTAGTTAGGTTACAGGTATGGCATATAGTGTAAAACCTTCAAACAGACTATTTAAATAGGCAACCAAAAGTTGCATATATGGCTATATGTACTTTCACTAACCAAGAATGTATTATCTAAAACCTAATAAAATCCACCTTCACGTGACATTGCGAAGGTAAAAAAAAAAGTTTTTAATTAATTATCTAATTATCAATACAATAGAATAGACTATTAATCTAAATAAAATAAAACCTATTTAAATTTAGAGAACTATAAAATACCTTAAAGATTTGTATTAAAAAAATAAAAATTTAAAAATATTTATAGACATTAAAAGAATTATAATTTTGAAAAAAAAGATATTTGCTTGCTTTAACATTATAGACTATAAACTGTAGCAAAATAGTAAATGCTAAAATATAAGATATATTGCAAAATTTTTTATAAATAGTATTTATAAAGAGAATATAATTATAAAAATAATTACTATATGTAAAAAAATAACCATACTGTATATTTATAGTTATATAATGTATTTATAAATATACAAAAAAAATTTATAAATTATAGTATAATTAAAAAAAATTTAAATCTTTAATAACTATACATCTAAAAAGTTTTTTTTTTTAAAATCCGATATAGTATATACCCATTATACAGCATATATTTGTAGTTTGTTTGCCAAACTTTGCACCTTGCATTGTCCGGATAGCTGGTTGTAATAATAATTAAAAATAAAACAAACATATCTGATATTTTTCTGACATATACATCGTACAAATTTAGCTTAATTTGCATGCAAGTTACAAAGTTGGTCTAAGCAAATTAACAATTTCGTCTAACACTAACCCTTAATTCTGTAATTAATAAATTTAATAACAAATAACGGGTACATTTAAAAAAACAACCTGAAGAAGAACAATACTTGTTTATACACTAGCATAAAAAAAATCATGAATTTTTATGAAATACTTTACAAGATTTTAAATTTATTCGCTTTTATATTGTTAAAAAAACATTGATAATGAAAAAATTGTTATATAAGGCCATACAAAATTATATACTTGGTTTTCATATCCCGGCCGGGTCAATAAAGTTGGGTTTGAAAATTTTTTTTAATAATAGGATTAACCAATAAAAATTCTCCATTCGTGATCATGTGATGGAATAATATAGGAGTTACAATATATATGATCTACCTGCTGCATCTTGATAGTACGTACTGTATATCAAAAGTAACCTAACCCATTTAAATTTCACTCCCATGTATGTATACAAGATCGTATAGTTATTAGGTGTAACTCTAAAGGTTAATTGATTATTACTTTCATTAGCTAAATAATAGCGAAATGAAAATGAACATTATTATTCGCGCTTATTTGGTAGTTAAATATAGTAAAATTATAATTAAAATATTTAAATTAAATTTAAAGTTTTGATTGGTAGTTTTATTATACTTAACAATTAAATAAACATCACTTATAAATAGCCTTCGCTTATCTGTGGTACACATAACCAAGACAATATAAAACGTGAATATACATATATATATATAATTTGCGATAAAGAAAAGACTAAATAATGAACACTTAGGCTACGCAAAGTTAAAACATGGATCGGTCAGTCGGATTTTTTTTTTTAATTACACGCAACTGTAATTAATAGAATAATGATCACATCTAAGGCAATGCAAGGTTAATTTTTCATTTTGCGCAGTAAGGAATTAAAAAATTGGGTCGGTAGTCATGTTGTTTCTGTCAAACCTGGTGCAATTGGGATCTAAAAAAAAAAAAGTTTAAAAAGGGTCAACAGGTAATGCAAAACGAAAAATTAACTTTGCGTGGCTTTAGTATTATAAATATTTAATACATACTTTTTTTAATTCTAGCGTTATAATAAACCAATGACAACACTGCCCGTAATATTTGACTTTAATTTACTGGTTTTTAAACTTTCAGTTTCGCGCATTTCACCAGTTTCGCTATATTTCATCAGTTTCACTTTGGAATTTTGCATGCCAGTTTTCTTATACCCGAGTGAATAACATATTTGAGATAAGTCATTTATTTCTTATTTATTATTCGCACTGATTGAGTTCTATTGTATGAAAGTCATCATCTATTCTATCAATACATTAAAACGCAGTTGTCCGTCACTATTTTTTTTTTGCTGTACTTTTGTTTATATGATTTTAATAAAGATAGTGAGGACCCTTGAATTTTTAAGAGGTCCTCACGTAAAAAAATTCTTACCCTCCACCTCCCCCACCCACCCACCCTTTAAAAAAATTCTTTAAATTTCTTCCCTCCACCTCCCCCACCCACCTGCNACCCAAAAATCATGTGACCCACCACCTCCCCACCCACCCACCCTTAAAAAAACTTTAAAATTCTTCCCTCCACCTCCCCACCTACCCACCTCTTGAAAAAATTCTTACCCGGTCACTGACCCTGGAATTTTTTCAAACTCCGACCAAAAATAGAGGTCGCCTTTTGTGTTCCCACGAAAATGGGTGGGTTACACAAGAATTCAAACTCCGACTTACCGGGTTCGGATCGGGTTCTTTGAACCAAAATCGGGTTCAAATCGGGTTCAGGAACCAGGATCGGGTTCGAATGAACCAAGATCGGGTTCAAATGAACAAAGATCGGGTTCATTTGAACCATGATCGGGTTCATGACCTAAGATCGGGGTCAAGTAAACCACGATCGGGTTCAAATGAACCAAGATCGGGTTCATTTGAACCAAGATCGGGTTCATTTGAACCATGACCGGGTTCGTTTTACACAAAATAAAAAAAAATTAAACCCACTAGCCCGCGGCAATGCCCGGGCCCCTAACACTAGTATTATCATTAAAACACAAACGTCCGTCACGCTATTTACTAATCAGTCAACGCAGTATTTCCTATTTCGTGCGAAGTGATAGGATATCACATGATCGTAAAGTTGAACAGCCACACGACCCTTCGCCCCAAAAACACCATTACAGGTAAGAACATCGCATGTGATGATCAGAAAATGGTGCAGAAGAAGAGAAGAAGGGGACGGCGTAGGTAGATCAATGACAGCAATAGTATAATTCGTGCTTGGCACAATCAAGTAAAAATTGACAATCAAATACTTTTAATTAAGTCACGATTGCAGATCAACTAAAACAATTTGGTTGTCAAATTTGTTTGATTTTGTCGAGCTCTAGGCATAATGCATGGAATTAAAAACTGGAAGGTATCAAGTAAGTATAAGAATTTTGGACAGGTCTGCAGGTGCTTGAACTTAAATTCGTGTGATCCGCCCAACTCGCTCCAAGATAAAGACATGTTATTCTATCGTTTCTTCCTTCACGCACATTTCTTCACTTACAGCCGGCTTCAATCCTACGGCGATCCCTGCGGGATGTCTTTGCCGTTCTGGCCAACACAGTCAGTCACTCGCTTCTCAATCATGAATCTGCCAAATTTCAATAAAACCGCCTCCGGCCTAATTATCTGCCGTCACAGCCCAAATTAATACTGTGTGTCGTGTAATGTAAAGCTTTTCGTGAGATTATATAAATTTATCGATGATTATCGTACCTCGCTATAGTCACCTGTGTAATGATTGTTAAAATAAGTAGCTGCGCAATGCTGTTGCGCAAACCAGGGAGCGGGGAAATATGAAATTAAAAGTAAACTTTGAAATTGTGTTAGACTAGTGCTTCGACCCGTAATCCGATAAATTCGGATTCATCCATTAATTTCGGATATCCGTATCCGTTAATTTTAAACGGATGGATCCGTATTACATATCGGATCAAGGATAAGGATTATCCGGATTATAATCCTAGATATTGCTTATGTAGTGTCTGGTATCTTGTCAGACGTACGTACGTACAGTACATGCTAGAACGATAGCGATCCAACTCTCTCGGTCGGGTGATGCGAAGTAATTGAGTTTGGTAATGTATAGTATATATCAGTTAATCGAATGGTGTTTGTGCATGTAAAGTTTTAGAGTTTATGAGTTTGTGCTATTTATACGTTGTTGAAGGCGGAAATCCGGGCCGGTGTCACAGGACGGACAACCACCAACCACCAAGACCAACAAAACACCCCACAATATACCCAATGATGAGAGGCGTAACGATTTGACGAGGCTAAGGTGTATCGGGTATACGGTGAATTCACGAAACAATTCTTTTATTAAACGAAGGACAAAGAAACCAAGATCGGTTTATCTTTATTACAAGACAAATCAATGATACATCTTTTACGCAGGTCAAAACTAACACTATTTATAAAAAAAAGTACATGGGGGCAGAAACAAAAAGAACAAGATCGAATTTTTCTTGATCAACCTCATCACGCTATAATCGTTGACAATCGATTTTCCCACGTTTAACTTTGGGGAGGCTGGTCTGATAATTAACAAAGCCTCAAATGCAACCGGTTTATGCATCATCATTTCGATTGTAACTATTCCTTTTTAGTTTAGCACTATCGGGTGATCTGATCTTGCAACGATTTGTTCTCTTTTTCTTCAATGGAATCGTGGAGGTTTGGTGATGGTTTCTTCACAATCTTCATATGGTCTTGCAAAGTATCAGGGCCAGGATCAGGTCTTGTATCCTCCTTCCGATTCTTAAAAAAAATTTTTTTTTTTAAAAAAAAACCTGACCGTCTCGGCGCAGTCATATGAATCACGTGCGTCACAGGATTTCGGTCTACAGGGGACTAGGGATCCTAATTTTCTGTTGCGACAAACCCAAATTCTGCCTGCTTTATTTACACTTCGAATTATGCGAATTTTTTTAAAATTATACTACAGATTATATCGTTATCGTTATTGTAAGTACTGAACCCCCATCAGTAACTTACCAATAAAACCATAAAATCTGTGTAATATAAAATTACGAAAAGAGTCGTGTTTACAAAACTGTCTTTTGCGCTAAACAAAAAAATTCCCTGCAAAATTTTAGTATAAGGCCACGCAAAGTTAATTTTTCGTTTTGCGACCTTTTTTTTAAAATTTCAATCGCTATTTAATTTTTTCTCCGGTGTCACCCGATGGTGACCTTAATTTTTCTGGAATTACCCGGTAGAACCGAAAAAAAATCTAAAATTTTCTGAGCATATCTGATATTAATTTACAGTAGATTAAAAAAAAAAAAAAAAAATCCGACCATAGCCAACTGAAATTTTGGAATACCATGTTATGCAAAACGAAAAATTAACTTTGTGTCCTAATATAAATTTATGTTTCGTACAATCAAATGCTGCGTCCAACTGGTGGGGAAATTGTGATAAACCCGATATCTGATATTACTCGATCTTTAATTCCTGCCATTTATGCGCGGTAAAATCGCATATTATGCTATCCGCGGTATCCCCACAGGGGTCACATTTCTGCCGGCGGACGTAAATATGATCGTCACGAGATTTGCTAACAACGTATAATATAATACGACCAGAAAACTTCAAGATTACGATAACAAAAGCAAAAGCTACGTTAGGATAAAAAAAAAAACCTCAAGGTTAATCGTAGATATCGAATATTGAAAACTTTATTTAGCATGAATCTAAACGTGTTTTGTGTCATAGTTAATTTTATCTTTAAATAAGGTGGAATTACGAAAAGGGTGCTATAGTTAACAATAAAAACAGGATGTAGTAATAGTGCACAATTGAAATCGTTACGGATTGAATTCGAATTTTACCAATTTGGATTATAAATCGGATTAAAACCGGATACATGAAAGAGAATCCGAATCTAATCCGGATTGCTTTTTTTAAAATAGGATCGAAGCTCTAAGTAGCACCATATTGTAAGCTCTGGAATGAAACCATATTAGAATTATTATTTTTAAGATAAGTTGTTAAGTCTGTACGCTTATTTGGATATTCACATATATTATCAACATCAACAAAAGGAAAAGGAGGAGGATAATCAATTGACGGAGATAGTAAAAAAGAAGGGGTAACGTTGCTATCGATGATGTTTCGGTTGTTGGACAGGTTGTTATTGATGTTACCGACCTTACTTCCAGGTGAAAAGACGAACATTTCCGGAGATTGTTGTGGAGGATTATCAGAAGTCCAAACATCTATTACTGATAAACGATGTGAACTACAAGTATTTGCATGATCTTGTAAAACTTGTAATGCGGTAGTTTGAGAGTATTCTTGAAAAAGATGAACTATTTTTTCATAATGTTCTTCAGCAACTCTACAAGAAGTTTCATTTCCAACAACTTTATTCAAAGCATGAATCATTCCAGCTTGTAATAAACACCAAGTAGTACAATTAAGGAAACCTCTAAAAGGAGAAGAATAATTACGAAGTATTGAAGCACCAATTGGAGTAACCTCTTGAGCAGCTCGAATACATTTTGAAAGAGAGTCTTGATTTAAAATATATCTTCTATGAAGAAGGATGATAAAAGAATAATATAACATTCTAAGATGTAACATTGTTGTAGAATAATTGTTTGAATTATCGATAATAGAGTCTGTAGAATGAGTGGTTTGTATAGGCAAATGAGAAAACCAATCTTGAATTTGCTCTTCAAAATTAGCCACAATACTATCTTGATTAATATATGGAGAGGTAGTTGAAACTTTATAAGAAAAATTATGTTTTAATAATAAGTGAAGCATTCTAGTGAATTTAATTTGATGAATAAATTCTCTAAGGGCACCATCTATTTTTAATTCAGGTTCATTTACATTATCATCAGGTTCAGGAATAGTACATTCTTCTTCTTCTATGTTACTTGCTTTACCAATTCCACAGCAAACCAATACGTCAACCATAAATAAAGACCACCATAAACGTTTTCTTAATTCTTTATGAGTACTATCAAGATGAGGATCATCACAATCCTTATTTAAATCCAATTCAAGAGCCATACGAATAGCCATTCCAATATACATCCATCTACGAAAATAACCAGGAGAAATTCCAGATCTCCTAGTATTATGTTGTTGATAAATTGACATAAGAATAAGAGCAGCTATAGTAGACATTCTCGGAGCATCCAAAAAAGAATCAAGGATATTACGAGCCCTATCAAAAAAGATCCAACCACCTTTTTCATGAGATTCAGAATCAGTGCGCACAGATGGACGATCAGAAAATTCAGCAGCTACGGCAAACATAGCATTAAGTAATAATAGAGAAGGAGGATCATCAGGATTCTCACGTTGTTGTAAAAAAATAGATTTATTTAGAACTGGAACGTAAGGATGAACATTGACCCAATAAAGTTCAAGCAAATGTTCAATGATATCATCGGATGGTATTACATGATCGTCAATTAAAGGTAATTTTGGTTCCGGTTTAGCAACAGAAATCGAATTACTTGGTAGAATTGTTGAAGCTATATATATATATATATATATATATGAAAAAAAAAAAAAATCAATAAAAATAAAAATAATAATAATTATTATTATTTTATTTTATTTTATTTTTTATTATTATTATATAGAATTAAATGATTGATAATTAAAAAATTGAAATTATTGATAAAAAAAATTACATTGAGGGGAAGGAGCCGAAAAAATTCCTTGGGAAGTAGGATTACGACGAAGAGCTGGAGGTAAAGTTTGACGTTCCGTAACATCATCTAAAGGACGTTTTCCATGGGATGATTGTATACCGAAAATGGAAGAGTCAGTAGAAGCAGTCGAAATCTGAGAACTTCCAGAAGAGTTTCCACGCATTGTGGTAGTGTTATTATTGGTATTTTCTATTGTTTCTTTATCTCTATTTTTATTACGAGTGGTTTTTTCAATTTTTACATAAGTACAGCTGGTAGAATACTTCTTGCAGTTTGCGCAAGGATTTCTTCCATCGCATCGAATTTTTCGATGACGACAAAAAGAGCATGCCATTTGAACACGTTGACGTTTGATAAAGAATGGATCATCAATCCATACAACCGAAGAATAACTCATTTTTTTTTTAAAAAAAAAAAANNNAAAAAAAAATCAAAAAAAAAAATATATATATATATATAATATATATAATGTATATATATATAATGATTTTGAGTTGGTCGTTACCACTAAAATAAAAAAATAATTATGAAAATTCTTTTTAAAAAATTTTGATTTAATAATCACATTATAAGTAATAGATAGAAAGAACTCACGTAAATAAGATAATGTTCGTGGGAGACAATAGAAAAGGCGAAGTCGGATTTATTGGTTGTTATTTGAAGCGTTTATATTACAAAAAAAGCCGACAGCGATTTATGACATAAATATTGATTATCAGATTATTTAAAGAAATCAAGGGTATCAAAGAATGCTCGTTAGAATAGTAAGTAGTCAAGAGGAGAAAAGAATAAGAAAATTTGGTTGGTAATGTGAATCAATGTATAATTTATAGTAGCTTGTAATTTTGCACTTTATAGTATGGCATATACTAAAATAATATATACAATACAATATTTAAAAAAATGCGCATATAACCAAGGATTATTTATGGTTTTAATTTTAATTTTATTTTTTTTATAAAAAATTTTTTTCTTTTTTTATTTTTTTTTTTTTGATTATTTATTTTTAAAAGAAACCGCTATAAGTGAATGTTCTTCGATCAATTAACCGACCGTATAGAACAAATTTAAACTGAACGTGGTTGAAGTTTTTTTAGAGATGAAGGCCATATATATATACAGATTTCCAGCGGAGATCCATTGGACCTTTTTTAGATATTCAAGATTATATTTTTTTCTTTAATAAAGACCTGTTAATATGTGGATTTACACAGGTTCTAGTCGGGTTGCACTGCTGCTTCATGCGTCCAAAAGCGAAAAATGTGACAATAACAATTGTGAAAATATACATTGGAGTTTTTTTTTTTTAACAAAAAGTTGGCGGGAATACATTTATTGTAATTTGCTTTAAAAAAAACTTCCCGAGTTCCCGTCAATATTGTGCAATGTTACCTTTTAAAATAGGACGTCGATATTATTCTATAATATTCTATAATCTGCATGGTTTTTTTATTCGGCTGGTGTGACTTTGTTAAAAAACAAAAATGATTATTATATGATTATTATAAGATTATTATATGATTATTATATGATTATTATATGATTATTATATGATTATTATATGATTATTATATGATTATATATGATTATATATGATTATATATTAAACATTAAAAAAAAAATAGTACATACCAAGCCTTATATAGCAAAGATATTTTTAAAACGGTAGTACTAAGAGCGTACATGTGGCATGTACTGTAGGACAACGGAACAAGAGGCTTGAGATACATGATAACACTTGAAGTGTGGCTCATGCCGTGGCCAACACATTGATTACACACAGGTTCATTGAACTCACTTCATATCATCAATGATCCTGTAATTAATTTATAACACAACGACAAATTCTATTTGTAGCGTGATCTGTTATTTTATTGTTTCTCTGTCCAGCTTTAAGTATTCATTGTTCAATTTAAATTTAACAACCATCAATCAAGTCAATACAATTGAGGCTGTGTATTCTAAATTAGGTAATATAAAAAGGATTTTCAACTAAACGATGGGAAAAATCGTCTTACGAATGTAAATGCAAATTAAAGTACGTTTACGTATGTACTTATGTCTATGTTCAGGGAATGTGGCGGGTGTTAGAAAAGGACGTTCAACAAAGAATATTATTATTAATGATTAATGATCAGTTTTTTCAGTTTTTTAATCAATATTTGTCCAACTATAATTCTTTGATCATTGCCGATGATTATGGGAAACGCGTAAAATTATCATAAAAAGTGACACACTATATGCGTTTTCTTCATAAATTCGAATCAAGTACGATCTTATCAATTTCTTTATCAATTAGATTTGGTTTCTCCGATTGGTATCAATAATACTCATGCTTGGTAAATATTGACTGTATTATTGTACGAATAAAGTAATGGTTTATACTATATATGATTTGATGATGTCTTGTTTCATCTGGATTAAAAATAATGTTTGATGCGAAATGAATGAGGGACCAATTAAATTAAATATGGTTCATGTTCATTAACGTTAGTCTATTTTTTTTTTTTTGTACATTGTTTAATTAAGTGAAAATAGAGAGTAATTCCGTGCACGTGATTTCCAATGCTTCTTTCAATTCTTTCAAAAGAAAAAAAAAACGCGCAAATTTTTTCTTTTTAGCCTTTTCCGTCTGTATCATATTCTGTATCAAATTTTTGAATTCATTCGATCAATGATGTCGATTGTTTCTATCTTACCTATTATATGTCGCCAGGTCAATCATGTTGATTTGGTGAATCGTTTTCGTTGTCTTACTGAGACCATGCATAACCTCAAATGAGTTTGTGTTTGATTTGTGGCTTTTCAATTTTTTTTTACCCGCATTAGACAGTTATAGTTACACTGACCAGCTCTAAATTATTTATATCATTGTTTGTTTAAAAGTACAATTTAAAAAATCAATGATATTGGGTTTCATGATTTGCTATATTTGATTTTACATATTTGTATCCCTTTAAGCTTAATTTATACCGTTATTTGAGTTGTATATTTGATGCTTGAGGCTCGGGTGGCGTAAATTACATACTTTACGATCAATTGTTGCGATAACAATAATATCTTGATCTTGGCTTGTATTTACTCTGGTTTCTAAACTTCATATTTCAAGTGACTAGTCATTTCAAGAATACTTACGATACACGTGACTCTATGTACGCACCGAGGCTATACACTGGCTGTGTTTATCTATTGCGGCTCATTGATTCATTGATGATAGAATATAAATCACAGCCCGGAGTAATTAATCTTTCAAATAAATGAGTAAAATAAATTCTCGAAATATATTTTGTTCTATATATATATATATATATATATATATATATATATATATTCTATATATATATATATACTAAAATTTTATGAACTTGTACTGAAATGTTATTAAATTATTTAAAAAAACGTTTAAATAGTAATGCTAATTTAAATATATAGTCTGATTTTATTTAATGTATGTTTATAATAAATATATAAAACTTACATATCTGAAATATATCGATATCATATCAGATATATATATATATACACGTATATATATCAGATATCTGATATATATTAATACGTATATACAAACTATAAAACGAACTCAAAATGGAATTATTACATAGAACCTTAAACCAGAAAAAATACTATTTAATATAATTTCATTTTTTAATTTGTTTACTTAGTAATTTTTTCAGGTTTGATTTAAAAACTTAGTTTTATATCTACAAATAGATTAGTACAACTTATTATACAATATTAAAATTCTATAACCTTTTTTTATAATTTTTATAAAAAAAAAATTCTATTTGTATACTTAGTGTATAAACATTGATATACAGTATATATATTATATATATATATATCTTAAAAATTTTTAAAAATTTGCAAGTTTTAGTACAAATTTTATTTATTATATTTTTAAACTCTAATCTTAATTATTTTCGGAAGAACGTCTTTAGAATAGAATTGGGTTTAAATAATTATCGCAGATCTAATTGTACGTACGTACAGTACGTATCATATAATACATTATGCATCTTAAAAATTATTTATACATGGAGGTTTACGCTAAATTTGTAAATTCCAGAACTAATCCTAAATTCAAAATCGTATAATCACTTTATTTTTGATTAATGTCACCCATTATTGAAAATTCGCACAAAAAATTAACGCAGTATGTATAAAAAATAAAATATTATTCCTGTATAAAAAAATTTTTTTGCACAGCATATTTGTGCCGAATTTTTAACACCGATACCGATATTTTTACAATACTTTTATTACAAAGCTGTAGTATAATATAAAAATAAATTTGTAAAATAAACAAGCTATTAATTATAATATATTTATATAATTATATACTATAAAAATTATATTGATTATTAATTATAATATATATACAGTATATTTAAATTTTACCAATAATTCATATATATTATAATTACTACAATAATTAGTTAAAATTAGATTAATTTTTAAAATTTGAGTAAACAAAATTGTTTATTTATATAATTTTTAAAATGGAAAATTTCTAATTTATATTATAAGTGATATTATTATCTGTAGTATTAATATTTTAAAATTTTGCTTATAAAACTATCTTTTGAGTATTAACAAAAAAACATTCCTTGCAAAATTTTACTATAAACTATATTTTTGTTCTATTCCAACCTATTCTCTAACTTTAGCTATAAAAAAATTAATTGTTATTTTAAAAATATTTAATTATATTGTATATTATAAATTACAAATGATAATTATGCAATAGAAAAATTGTCAATATATTCAGATGTCAGTTTAATAAGCATCTCTATCTATACTGACATATATTGATATTGTGTAATTATGTCAGTTTAGGTAGAGATAAATTTTTTTGTTTTTACCAAGCTTATACTAAGAATAATAAACTTATCAAAATAAATTTATTTTAGTACAAAACAAATTTGTTTATGTTTAGCATAAAGTGAATTCATCTTATTTGCATAAAATGATGAAATGAATTTATACTTATTATTTCATTTAAGGAAAGTAGGATACGAGAGAGGTAAACAAATTTCAGGTCTAAATATATATATACAACTAATTAGAATGACTAAATTTTTAGAAAGAAGAGTGAAAAGGTAAGCTCTATAGTAAATTAATCTTAATTAAAATCTAACATATCTTTAATCATTGCTTATTTTATACCAAATATTGCAAAAAACTATTTTGTCATAAGCTAAACTTAGTATAAAGCAAATTTAAAAAATTAATTTAATTGGTACATCTATAATGACAGTTAGTTTATAAAAATTGTTACTATATCTAGAAAAAGAAAATTATTTAAAATAATTTTTTAATAATATTAAATTGTTATTATGTTAGTATAATTAATATCTCTTATGATTGTTGGCAAAACTAATGAATTTTTAAAATTATATATTTTTTTTGAAAAAGTATTGATATAACCAATTGTTAGTTAATCCAGCTGTCAGTATAACCAGAGCAATATGTATTGTACTTGGATATATTTATAAATGAAAATTTTTTAATTTATATATAGCATATTATACAATATAGATTAGATATATAAATAAATATTTTTTTCATTTCTGGTTATAATGAGGTTTTTATTTTTACTGTACTAATTTTTTTTTTTATAATATTATAAATTATGTTATTTGCTTGTATAGTTGCTAATATTATTTTATACTAGTATTATCACTTGCTAGTGTTTGTTTTTACTTTCATTAGTTGTTTTCTTATTTACTAACTAATTTTTTTTGTAGCATTGTATATAGGTCATATAATTTATCCCTTAGATTGTAGTAGAACACAGGCAAATTTGCCTGCGTTTTTGCACTTTTTTAGCTCTGATTTACTTTTTTAAAATACTAAAATAATTAAATAAAACTTTGTACAATTATATTTGAAAATAAGGATTACTTTTTTGCAAAATTAGTTTTTATATTATAAGAAAATAAATTATAGTTACATATAAGCTGAAAATAGATAATTTTAAGAAAAAATTTTTTTAAAAAATTTTATTACAATTTTTCTGCGATCTTATTTAGTTTTAGTTTTAGAACTATAGTTCTTAAGACAATATTGTAGTTTATATAAAGGATGACAACTTTCATTATTGCAACTTTAATGATTTACTTGTAAAAATTAAGATTTGTATTAGAAGTAAAGATTTTTTTTATAGACGGGAACATATAAAATTTGAAAAAATCTAAAGAAAAATTTTAATAGTAAAAATGCCAATACAAGAACTTTAAACATTTATTATATTAAAGTTTTCTAATGATTTTAAAAAAATTTTATAACAAAGTTACTAAAACAAAACTTAAAAAATATTTTTTACTTAGAAAAGATATGGCTAAAATCAATATTAAAAATTTTATTAAAAATTTTAAAATACGCAGACAAATTTGCCTGTGTTACAATCTAAGGAATAAATTCACTATCATATGCTTGTGTTGTTCTTTGTTGATATTTTGTTTCTATTTAGTACATTAAGCAATATTGTTTGTTAGATTTTTCTTTCTTTTACTACCCAGTTTTTTTATAGTATTGTATATTGGGTTATCGTTATTTCACATATACTAGTATTATCACTTGTTGGTATATTGTTCATTTTTTGTCTTACATAATATTGGTTATTTGTTTGTCTTTCATAGTATTGTATATATTGGGTTGTTGTCATTGTTAGTATAATTGCTAAGTATATTTTTATGCAGTAATATTAGTTGAGTATTTTTTTTACTATGTATATAGTTTTTTTTTATAACTTGAAATATTGTGTTGTTGCTAACTTATCATTTGTTGGTTTAATTGTTTTGTTACTATTTTATAGGCCTAGTTGCTTGTTGGTATTTTGCTATCATTTTTTAGAATTATATACTGACTAAATTAATATTTGACTAAAGTTGCAATATTAGTTGGCTAAAGTTGCTTTTAACTGAAATTAGGCTATAAAATTAAATTATCTTGTATATATTAGTTAGCAATTTTAAACAGGTGAAACTTTAGTTAACTAAAATTGCAACTTTAGTAATATCAATATTAGTTATAGTGAATTATTTTGTTTATTGTTATATTTTATTTCATTGCTATTTTTTTTTGAACTTGATGATCATGTCACACTTTAATGCTTTATTGGTGATAATTTCCAAAAGAAATTTTTTACATCCACTATTTGGTGTTTGAATCAAAGAGTGGCTCACCCAGTTACTATAAAGTATCTGAATACTCGAGCACCTATGTGCGACCTGCCAAGAGTAATTTAGCCAGTATTTAGCCTCATCGGTTTGCATCGATCTACCTCAGACCGATTCGCCCTGAATTACTGATCTGACTTACCAGCCCACTATAATTGTCTTCTTTTCCAGCCTTCTTCTCCTAAACTCCTAGATAAAAGAACTACCAACTAAAATAGAAAGAAAAGTAAAAAGAATAAAAAAAAAGATGAGAAATACTAAGCTAACAAAATGAAAAAAAACAAAACAAGAAATAAAGGGAAGGGGATAGACGAAAAAAATATAAAAACAAAAAAAAAGAAGAAAAAGGCCAGAAAAAAGACGGCCATGACAACACTATTTTTGCCTGTATAAGGCTTTAAAAATTATATAGTGTTGTATAAAAAAACTCTAATCTAATGCTATATGGATTCTAGAAAGTGGAAAAGAAAAAAGAAAAAACATCTAACATCTAGAAATTTCTACACGTTATCCCTCTGATCTCTATTACACCAGTCATTGTTTATTTGATAAACATTAACCCAAATATCCTCATGGGAGATTCCATTTTAGTAGACGCATCCGAAGTAAACACTACCGATCTTTTGGAAGAGGTACGCCGAATTGCCCACTTTTTGTGAAATTTCGAAACATCCAAAGCAGTACCAGAAGGAGAGTACTAAAATAAAGGAGTTGTAAGAGTTATTCTGTACAGAATAACATAAATCTAACCAAGTATCTACTTCTATTTTTATATCCATAGGCCTTGACAAAGCTCCAGAGTTTCTCTGCTACATCTTTGCTCAATAGTACCCAAACCCGCTAAGGTGCCTCGCTTATAAGTCTACTGTTCTTTTTTATCTCTATTTCAGTTGCAGAATATACAGTGAATGGACTTTGTACCTAATAGCAGCTTTGGTAGAGTTTTGTTATATATAAATATATTAACTGTATAGTTTTCGTAGATCTGAGTTTTTGAAAATTTGGTATGAGGGATCGTTAGAAAGAGTTGCTACAAACTTTTTTATTTCATTGCTATTGTATTTTGATATATTGCTAATTGAATTATTATTGAAAGTAAACACTAAATTCTGGGTTTCCAAGTCATAGTAAAATTGGCTAGTTGTGGTAGCATGCAGGCTTAAAATACTTACCAATGTGGTAGAGGCAGCTATATGACTTGAGATATCATTGGCAAATTTTATATATAGATATATATCGATTACTAACCGGTAAGATATATATCGATACTCATCACCCCTGTCGATTACTATCGATAGTGATAGTAATCGATATATATCCGGTTAATCGATATATATCGAATATGATATCATTTAATAATTATTATATTCACATAATCATACTTTTTGCAAATTTTTAAACGTTTTACAGGTTTTCACAAGTTTTCGCAATTTTTTAATATAAAATTTTATTTTTTTTATTTATTATTATTATATTTTAAAATATTACATATTTTATTATAAATTATTATAAAAAAATGTCA
>QKWP01001014.1:25605-41485 GCA_003550325.1 Gigaspora rosea
TTTGACGATTTTTAAATTGCAAAAACACAAACTTGAAATGGAAATTTGGGGCTTTGTTTATTTTTTATTTAGTTTGCTTACATTTTTGTTTTTTGTTTGTTTTTTTTTTTTACTTAATTTTTTAACTTTATTTTATTTTATTTATCCTTTACTTCTTTCGAAACTTTGCAAGAAAACGACTTGACTTTCCGGCACTTTACAAGAACACCAATTCTAACATCTCTGGTACTTTGCAAGAAGTCACGAATATGAACAAATATAATCGAATATAAGTGAATATAAGCAAATATAATAGTTTATTTTTTTTCGTTTTTGTTTTTTTTGTTATTTTTCGGGTTTGTTTTTTGTTTTTTGTTTGTTTTTTTTTACTTATTTTTTTTTATTTTATTTTATATATTCCGTACTTCTTTCAGAACTTTGCAAGAAAACAACCTAACTTTCTGGCACTTTGCAAGAAGTAGCGAATATAAGCAAATATAAGCAAATATGAGCGAATATAAAGAATATAATAGTTTATTTTTTTTGGTTTCATTTTTTTAATTTTTTTTGGTTTCGTTTTTTTTTGGATTTATTTTTTTTTGGCATTTTTTTTGTAATAATATATAATATATGTAATATTTAAAATATAATATATAATAAAAAAATCAAATTTTATATTAAATAGTGAAAACTTGTAAATATTGTATATTTAATAAATTAAAATATTATATAATGGGATGTGGCGACATAGTGTAGTTGGATTGTTGTCACTCCCCAAGTAGTTGTAACAAAAGGTACAGAGTTCAAATTCCACTGGAGACGATTTTGAAAAATTTACTTGTATTACGGTAACTTGGACTCCGAGCTCGGATGTACAAATCTGTTTCTTGGATTACACCAACTCGTATTGGGAGCTCTGGCGCTGTGTTACGCATAGAACTGGGGCGCATAGATCCTGGCAAGCGCAGGTGCTATGTTACGCACAGGACCATAGGACAAAAGGAAACCATACTTGGCAAGACCTGAGCAAAGAGGTAGCCGACCTCCGATGGTACTTAAACAGAAATCGAACAGGAATTAACCAGAAGTGGACTGACCGAGAAGCGGACTGACCAGAAGCAAACTTACAACAAAAGGTCCTATGGCGGGACTCTACTAATCAGACCACCGGAGTCGCACCGGAGGAAAAGGACATGTGTTACAGAAGCATGTACCAAGAGAAGGGAGACCATTGGGTTCGCCAATGGCAGACCACTCCTTCCGGGTCCTCGAATTGGGAGTAGGAATGTAACAGGGGGAAAGAAAGCGAGGTAGGGGTAAGGAAAGCAACTGGAAATAAACCAGAAAAGGAACGTTAGAAGTACCGGGGTTGGTAAACTTTGTAAGGGCATGTGTCATACTATAGACAGTGTTGTTACTTGGACACTTTTTGGACATTTTGGACATTTTTCCAAATTAAAATTATTTAAAATTTTATTAAGATAATCTATTTTAATTTTTTCACCAATGAGTCCAGCACCTAAAAAAAATATATAATTATATATTTTTTTAAATTACTTTATTGATTAGTTAAACATGGACATAGGCTTGGACGATTTTGGACAACTTTGGACGTTGGACAAAAAACATAGTATGGACACGTCTAAGTGACAACACTGTGTTATACTATAGATACTAGTAAGAAGGTAGTGGCTTGAAACACGACCAGGTTGCAGTAGCATTTAAGAAATAGCTTGAAATACGACCCTGGCGGCGGTAGCACTACAGGTACTATTAGTGGTCTAGTAAGATGCAAAAAACCAGGTTGATTTATATGAGTGGGACATATAGAATATTCTGGTAGGTTTAGGTCGTAGATAAATAGTCTAAGTTTCGGTACTTGGTAGTTGTAGTAATCCAATGCAATAGTCAAGGATATTGTAATGATAACTATAGTTTAATAAAGACCGAGGCATGATCTCACCTTAAAAATAAAATAAAAAAATATTATATAATAATAATAAATAAAAAAAATTTATAATTAATTACCAATCCGGATAAGATCGGCACTATAGCTATATTATTACCATATTTGGAATTGGGGATAAACAAATATATAAACAATAAGGGTGTGGCAACTTAGAGAAGTTGCCAGGTTGTCACCCCCAAGCGACAGGTCAAAAGTTCGAATTCCACTGCCGACGTTTTGAAAAATAGGCCTGTGTTACAGTAACTGTGGCTCAAAATCAATTGGGTAAAAATACCTGTAATCTTGGTTACACCATCTTGAATGGAAGCTTCCGAGCAAATTGGTGTATTGTTATACTGACAAATCCAGGAAACCGGAAAAACAGAAACCCCTTGGCAAATCCCGAATAAGGAGGTAAACGGACAGCTACGACGGTACTACTGGAAGAGGTGAGTGCCGGGCCAGACGACGAACCTTACGAGAGTTGTAGTAGGCGATATCAGCGGTTCACAGAAATCCGGACTGCGAGTATATGGGTAAAGCCGTAGCGTTGATCGCTAAAAGAAACCATACGATTAATTGTGTGGGACATGTATCGTTCTGGTAAAATTCTATGTCAAACCGGTTGGTTTGGCATAGTGCAGCAAGTTGTACCTGGGAATTCACCCAAAAGAGGTGTCATGCCGGGTAATGTCGGAGGTTAAGTATTAGGTGATTAATGGGCTTAGCGGATAATTAGAAGATTTAAATTAGACAATTCCCATAGTTGGGTTGCAGGTATGGCAGCTAGTGTGGAACCTTAGGGCGGACCACTTAAATTAGACACCAAAAATGTACGTGTGGCTAGTTGTATTCTCATTACTGCTGTATAAGTACGTCATATCTTAAGAATTCTAATTAACACTTGTCGGCGAGACTGCCTAAGTTTAAAAAAAAATATATATATATATAAACAATATATTAGTAAATCTGTTTTAGGTCTAATAAAAAGTTTTTTTTGTACTAAGTAAATATTATTTTTTGATATAAGTAAATTTGTAGAGCAGGTTCTTGTGCATCTACTAGTAAAATTTTATTAAAATCGGACCAATAGATAAGAAGATATGAGTAAAACCGTCTTTAAAATTCTTTAAATTATATAAAAATTTTATATATACAGGCCTGATTCAGATTTTGTACTACCTTGTTTATATATTTGTTTTGCCCCAATTCTAAATATAGAAATATTGCTGATCTTATCTGGATTGGCAATTAGATTGCGAAAACTTGCGAAAACTTGCGAAAATCTGCAAAATGTTCAAAAAGCATGATTATATGAATATAATAATTATTACCGGTAATTGATATTATATCAGATATATATCGATTAATATCGATATATCGATTATTATTACTATCGATAGAAATTAGCAGGGGTGATGGGTATCGATATATATCTTACAGGTTAGTAATCGATATATATCTATATATAAAATTTGCTGATATAGCACAGACGCATAATGCAAATCTACGTGTTCACCTCAAAGCTAGCGAACTTGAACCATAAACTTAACTAGTAAAATACCCATATAATGTAAACTACTTTTGTTTGTCGGTGTGGTTGGCCAAAATTGTAAATGGAGGCATTGAGTTGATAGGATTGGTGCTTGTGGATTAATTTTTTTTATCTCTTGTGTTATCATTTCACAAAGATCGTGAACTGAAATAGCTTGTGCAAGGTGCACAATTGGATCATGCCTTCTTTCATCGACAGCAACCATGGTTTCCTGCACAACGCCTTCCAAAAACCTTTTGCCCGCAGCCCAAAATTCATCATATTTGCTTGGTCGACCTTTATTAAGTTCTCTAAGAACACTTATTACTTTAGGATCATTTAGCTCAAAGGCTAGTTTAACACGTTCATCTATTTCACTCTGATCTATTGAATCAGCTACTGATGTATTATTTGTCAATTCTTTATAGATGCATCATAACTTAGCCTTTGGCTGCTTGTTTAGATGAAGTTCACAAATGTCCATGTACTCTCTGTGCATACGACGTGTATGATAAGTGGGCAAATCTTTTTTAATTTCTGTTCGAATTTTATAGTGTAGACTAGAAACTTCTTTTTCCGTTGCATCTTCATCTATGTATCAGATATAAATCACATTGCAAACATTACTATGATGATAAGTATATGTTCCAATCTTGAATATAAATCCAGTGCTTAAATTGGCTAAATATCGATGTTTTTGGCTACATAATATAGTATGAAATATTTAACAATTTTATTATTATTTTTTTTTATAGCATAAATACATACATAGGCGAGCAAAGACTATCAACTAAAATTGGCTGCCAGTATGATTTTTCACATAAAGCCAATGAAAGGTTTTTATACTTTACAGTATTATCTAATGTATATTTAACATTTCTACTAATATCTTTAGTTGACCATTGTCATATTCATTAACTATGGGTTGATTAAATTTTCAATTTTGAGATGTTTCTGCTCGTTTATTGTTAATATAATTTGCGTATTTAGAAAGATCTTTATCAAATTTCGTTACAGTATCTTTAAGGAATCTTGAAAATAGTAATTTAGTCATCCATGGACGGGTGACATATTTAAGAAGATAGTCACATATTCGTAAAGTTCTTCAACATTAAACGTTGGCCAAATACATTTATAATTTGGTGGAATATTATACCCTATGAAATTATTGAAAGCTTTTGGCAATTTATATTGCTGGGTAAATGTATTGCTATTACATCCATCTATATACCATAGTGCATTAGTCAAGTCTTGTATGAACGGGTTTCCAATTGTTTCAGCAGCATCTGGTTCTGTCCAACCCCTGTTCTCTTTGTTAATCCAAGTTAGTATGTCGTTTCGTAATGTTCTTTTTTATTTGGATTATTATTAGATTTCCATATTGAAAGTGTAATAGAATTTTGAGTATTAAACATGACCTCAAAGGGTTGATGTATTGGTTAATTGACGATGAAGTTGTCTGGGATGTAGATAATCGAAAAATAAAATGTTTTCCGTAATTCATTACTATCTCCCACAAATTAACTCAAGGTCAACACTTTGATTGACTGTAGTTTTTAATTTCCACATCGAGCCTCGACTTTTTCAAACGGATCCAAATGCTCAAAATGATCGTTTAATGAATGGTTTTCAACTAGTTCCAAAATAAATTGTTCAATCATAGTATTGCTTTGTACAGGTACTATCTTCCAACCAAATAACATTTTTGAACCTTGAATAACTTGTATGTTTACTGCTAGCATAGTGTAGGAGAACTAATTTTTTTTTAAAAACGACAAAAACAACAGATTAAAATGATAGATGATAGCTAGTTTGCATGGTATATTATATGGTCAAATAACATTACAAGTACTTGATTCTGGAAGTAAGCCAACATGTTATAGCACGAGTTTATTGATAAAAGATCTGGGTCACCATAATAAAAGCTGGTACCTGTACAATTTAGATAAGTATGACTATGTTCTGGATAATCGATTCAGGCAAATATAGCTTTATACTTATACATGTCAGCAAAATTAAAAACTTTAAAATACTACCCAAATCCCAATCCCAAATCCCATATCCCAAATCCCATATCCCAAATCCCTCTCAAATCCCAAATTCCAAATCCTACTCAAATCCCAAATCCTGCCAAATTCCAAAATCCCAAATCCCACCCAAATCCCAAATCCCAATCCCAAATCCCAAATCCCAAATCCCATCCCAAATCCAAAACCCCATCCCAAATTTTGAAAAACAGATACAAAAAAAAAAAAATACAATAATAATACTATCATAAAAATGCATTTGCTAGAAATCGGCAACTAAAATTGTAGATCAAAAAAAAAAGAAATCACTAAAAAATTGCTCGATTATTTGTGATTTCTGATTTTTTAAAACTACTCCAATATGAAATTATCATATCAGAGTTTTTAAGAAATCAGAAATCACAATCGAGCAATTTCTTAGTGATTTCTTTTTTTGGTTTACAAATTTCACAAAATTTTGCAAGCCACAATATTATTATGATTTTTTAATTTTTTGTTTTTTATTTGCGATTTTTTTTTATTTAATTTAAAGGGCAAATCTGTTTGTAACTGTGGTTACAGTTCTGAGCCAATCAAATTGCTAGATTAGGTATAACAAAAAAATTCAAAAAATTACAAATCGCAATAACTTCAAATTGTGCTTATGAAACCAATATTTTTTTCTAGCTAAAAATGCTTCTTAAGGTGTTGATTATATAATAAAACTTCTTCCAACTCTAAAACTAACCCTAACTCTAATCTAGTTACTGTCATCGCCAGTAACAAGCACATTTTTTTTAATTTAAATACAATTATTATTTTTTATTTACTGTAATTTAAATATGATTAATATGATTATTTTAAATACGGTTATGTTGAATAAGATTATTTTTTTAAATTATTTTTATTCTATTTTATATAGTACAGGACAGTAAAAGACATCCAATCTATACATATAGGCACCAATTTTGGGTGCTTACATAATCAATTCTGATTGGCTAATTATTGTGCAATTGATTTTGATTGGCTAAAAACCTATATATGTTTTCTTTTTTTTTATATTAAATGCCAATTTTTGAAACTCATATAAACTTTAATGCTTTATAATTTTTTAAAATTAAAAATAAAAAAATTCCTCTAACAGAAATGTAGTTTATCTAAAAATCTATAATTTGTTAAAGGGTTTTTTGATTTAATTTTTTTTAAAAAAGTTATAACAATTTAAAAATTTACTAATAACGAGTAGATGTCTTTTACTGTCCGGTACTATATTTAACTATTTATATATTTATTTAATTTTTTGATATTGTATAAAAAGTAGGCAGTATTTCTGAACCAGAGCTCATACATTACCCAACTAATTCAGGAGTCTACTATGATTACCGTTTAGCACTGCCTATAATATCTCTACAAAATAATGCCCAGGTATTACTCACTGCCTGTTTCTTGAATAAAAGCTGACCAAATATAGTATAGTTTTATATAAAGTACCTTAGGTACTAATCAATCTTAAAAACGAAGGTTTTGAATTGGACCCTGGGTACTATGGGCAGTGCTAAATGATACTCTTATTTCATTAAAACTAATATTAGAACAAATAAGTACAGCAGAGAGAAACCCTAAAAGTGAATATTTAGGTTTTTATTGTAGCAGGTTTACTCTAAAAGAATTGTGATATTAAGTAATTTATTATGTTTTGGTAGAATGTCTAATAAATCCCTTTAGGGACTAAGTTCGTTAAAGCAAAACTTAGATATTCACTTTCAGGTTTTTTCTTAACAATACGAATAAGCAAATATAGCCTACTTAAATAAAATCAATTATCTTTTATGTTACTATGAAGGCGAAAAGTTATCAAAAAGAAATAACAAGTTTCTTGATCGAAGTAGTTTAACAGTAGCAATAATAATAAAAATCTCTAATATAGTTAGCCTTGTATACTCAATAAATTAACATTCAGAAAAACTTGCTTTTTAATATGAATAAATGTGTATGTATGTATATACGCAAAATAGAACGCCAAAAAATCCAAACTTACTTTTTTTGGTAGCTTTAAATATATGGCATGTAGCTTTTGTATAACTATGTGGCTTCACTCCAGACAATTTTAAATGATCATCATGTGAATTTGGATTTGGGATGGGATTTGGGATTTGGTCGGGTTTGGAATTTGGGAGGAATTTGGGATTTGGCCAGGTTTGGGATTTGGGATGGGATTTGGGATTTGTCTATTTTTGCCATATAGGATTTTTAAGTATGGCCGGACAATCCCATTTGTCTGGGTTTGTCCATGGACAAATCCCAAATCCCATAAGTTTTGCCGGCAAGTATATTCATACCACGAGAGAGCAACTCATAACTTACAAGCAAATGAACAGGCATTTTTCATAAACTAAATTTATTAAGAAATATATAAGAATATATAGCAAAGATAATTGGGATTAGAATTAAGAAAATTAAGGTCTGTAATTATTACCATATCATTAGATTGAGCTAAGGAAAAACTAGTGAGATAAAAAAAAAAAACTGAATGTAAAAGTTGCCTTGATTTTTATACTTTTGATAAGGGGAGTAACAAAAATCAGTTGATTTTTTAGGGGGGGAGGGGGGTAAAAAAAGTTAAAATTATATATAAGAACCTGACTATTTATATATTAAGGAAGAGGGGGGGTAGGCCTCTGATAAAAAATAATCAGGTGATTAATGACACTGCCCTAAATGTTTTCATATGGATATTTTTAAAATTTACATCATCATGGTCAGTAGAACAATTAATAATCAGACGCTATTGTTGAAACTACTTTTTTTGAGTTCAATACGTACAATACGTATGCAGTTTTATATGCAGTATTGCAATGCCCTACAAGCTAATTTTTGCAAAGTATCACGTAAGAAAAACTTAATGAATTAAAGATATTTATTCAAAATAGCTTTCAATCGTCGATACCAAAAATTATATAGTAAAGTTAAATGTATAAGGGGCACTATTTTAGTTAATTTTAAATTCACATGTACGTTTCAATAAACAAATATATATGATATAAATAGAAATAATACACAGATATTAAGATATTAGGTTTATATGTATGTACGTACAATACATAGATATTTCTTTTACTAAACAAATATATTTCTGCACTATAAAATATATGCATATATGCATGTATATACGTATGTGCAAAAACCTAAAAACCTCAACTACTTTATATAGAACAAATATATCATTCTTAGTAGCGGCTTATTTTAATATGCATATAAAAAGATTGAGAATTCTATAGTAGATTTTTTATTTTATAATTTAAGAAATCTATTTTTGATGTTCTAGTATTATCTTTATATAGAGAAATTGAGGTTTTATATTGTATAGAAGTTAATTTTTTTTTTTATATTATTTTTATATAAAATTTTTTTTGAAATTTTATATAACATTTTTTTATATTTATACAAAAACAGCCGGGTCCTGGGTGCTGTTTACCCCTAATATGTTATGAGAACCAATTAATTTTATTTGCATGCCCTAACAATATAAGTTTTATAAATATTTATATATACTGTGGTTAATTTATTAAATTTGTATTGTCTATCTCATCTGTGAAATATGCAAAGATTGCATCAAGGTGTTCACGAAGTATCTAGGTAATACCAGACTTGCTACATAGTAGATAGATAGATTATAAAATACTATATCTTTATCTTATAAATAAAGGTGTCGACAGACTAAGAGTTAAAAAAAAAGGAAAAATAACTTTGTCGCACCTGGACATGTCGCACCTCTGCTTCAACCAATCAAATTGCACGATTTTATAGGCAAAAAATTTTATTTTTTAAAATTTTAAAATTTTACCTAATAAAATATAAAATATATATAAAATAGCATGTCTTATAACGTAAAATTTTATTCTGAACAAGTTTTTCTAAGCCTTAAAGATAAATTAGATTGTCTTAGTAAAAAAAACGTTTTATAAGAAAAATCAAAAATTTCCAAAGTTAGCACATATAAAACTTTTTTAATACAATCTATCTTTTTAACTTAGAAAAAGTTGTTTATCTTACATGTAATACTTAAACGTAAATATAGATTATTTTAGTAAAAAAAAAGGTTTATATGTACTAACGTTTGAAATTTTGATTTTTCTTATAAAACATTTTTTTTACTAAAACAATCTATCTTTATGACTTAGAAAAAGTTGTTTAGAATAAAATTTTACATTATATGTTTTAATATTACTTATTCATTTTTATATTTTACTAGTAAAATTTTTAATTTTTAAAACTTAAAATTTTTTGTTTACAAAATTATGAATTTGATTGGTCGGAATCAGAGGGTGTGACATGTCACAAGTGCGACAAATTTCTAATCTCTAAAAAAATTGTAAATAATTGGCTTTAAAAAATAACTTATTGTAGTACATATAGGTATCCATTAATAGTATATGACATTCAAGTCACCAGTTTTAATATTACTACTTGATATATCTGCAAGCAACTTCTACCATTCAATCTGTCTTCTTTATCACAATAATTTCACAATTATCTTTGTAATCCCAACTTTATTACCATTTAAAATATTCACAGGCCACCTTATTACCTTATCATAAATTGGATCCACTAAAGAAATAAGGAACATTTTATTTAGTTATTAATCGAGAATAAATGCTTGTAAGCAAATGAAAAGAACCAGAATTTTTGGGATCATAGAAATCTTCATAAATTAATATTGAGTAATTTGATTTTAAGAAAAATATCTTTACTCAAATATTTCTCAATATTAGATTAGATAGGGTGCCTCATATTAAAAGGGCCCATTTTGTCATATAGCTTATTTTGAGATAATTGAGTTTGTTTTGATTTTCGGACTGATCCGGGATTAAGTAAATTTCACGATTTTGATTGGTTAAATATAACAGGTGACTATTGGGTAATCTCGTGATGTGCTTGTCCTTAGGCAGACTCGTGTGTAATTTTACATTACCTCCATTTTTTATGCCTTCATTTATAATCGAAAAATGTCAACCATGTCGAAATTTACATGAATCTAATAAAACTCATTTTTCAAAAAAATTGCAAAATTGGCCCTTTTAATACGAGGCACCCCAGATGAGTTGATCAATCAAAAAATTTTACTATTTCTATACTTATTACCTATCTAGTTCATATTAAAAATATTGTAAAACGAAAATATCACGTTACTTACGTTTCGAAGTTTGATCTTATCAAATCACTAACAAAAAAGCTTTGAGTATAAATGATATCATCAAAGATTGATTATATTTTTGATTTAAATCTATAAAGAATTAGTAATATGAATAACGAGTAAGATCTTATGTGATCAATCGATCAGAAAAATAAGGCATTGTGCTTTTCTTTTCCCTCAGTTGATAAACGTATTTTTTCCTTTCTCAAAAAATTTATATTCTGCATCAGCATATTGGATATTTTTATGTTTACTGCAACGATAAGGTTAGTTACACAGTAGTGCAATATTTGTTTCTTTACAGGACGTGGATTTCCTTTCTTGCTAAAGAAAATTTCCTGCAGGGATTTCGGAAATATTTCAACTTTATTTTTTGCATTTGCATTTGATATTAAACGAAACGCATTCGATAAATTATCTATCGAATATAAATTACAATTTTCAGAGCAGTTAACATACTGTATTTATGATTAAATAATTTTTAGTTAGAAGAAATGCTGTTTAAACATGAGGATGATCAAAATCATTTGGCAAATAAGAAAAACATCGAAAATTTAGATTTTCCTTCTCACGTGAGCTGTCAACAATCCGACGAAGAGGAAATCCATTGCACCAATCACGAGAATAGCGCAGTCATACAAAATTGTTCTTTTAACAGACCCGAAGAAACTAATCGTCAAGTAGTAGTGGGAGAAACACAATATCAACTTCATTATATTTTAAACGATGATCAATCTAAGTCCCAAAAATCCTATGAATTGCATGCAGTTGATAATCAACGTACTATACAAAACACAATTCATGACAATGAGGAAGGGTTGCAGTCTATTTGTAATAATATAAATGATTGCAGCAACGAAATTCATGAACAAAAGTCTTCACCCTTAGGAATAAAACAAACATCGAATCCTTACTCTTCTGTTCCTTCGTTTATGGAGCCCTCACGTCATCATTTTCAATCTATGATGTGTTGTAACGATCCTTGCTGCAAGGAGGCATGCGAATATACAAATTCATCATCTATTGGAACCGAAATCATGCAGTTTTCTTGGAATGTAGATGATCCTCAGTTCTCGGGTTCTCTCATGCCATTCCCATCATACTCAGATGAAAACGTAACGGTCCCAGTTTATCGGTGGAATGGCCATATTGTCAGTTTGCCCACCCATTCCTTGCAGTTACCAACGTCTTTGAATCAAATATCCTCACAAAATTTATTCACTCAGACACAATCCAATAAGAGGACCATGCAAGAAGAATTGTTTTCTGATTTCTCATTAAATGAGCTCAACAAGCCGTATGCTCTGCCTACGATTTCCAATGTTCATCAACAAACCAGCTCATTTCGCAAGCGTAACTCTCCTGTCACGTTATTATCTTTGGAGTCTACGGTTGAATATGAACAAGACACTTTCAAACAACTTCATGCAAAATATGAAACTTACAAATTTCAACCAAGAATTGACCTGTATGATATTGTCCCTGAAATGCCTGAACCACCTGCAGACCTTAATGATCCAAAGCCTGATGCACAACCCCGCAGGCAAAAACTTAAGTATCCAGGCGATATGTACACACCACAATGGGTAAGGTATCCTGGTCATTCCAAAGAAGGATTTTGTAATGATTGTAAACCAGGAAAATGGCTACAACTGAAAAACAGCGCATATTGGTTAGTATGCAATATGTACGTTTCGATGAAAATCATTGAAACTAATTAACTCTACACATCTTTAAAAGGTATCATAAACAATTCTTTCACGGAATTTCTTCCGTATCTGGTAAAATGTTTGTTCCGCCTGTCGAAACACGTAAATTCGAATCTGGAGATTGTACTGAAGGTTTGTGTCATCAATGTGGTCAATGGGTTCCAATTGCAACGAGCAAGAAAAAAAATTCTATGCTTTGGTTTCGTCATGCACATAAATGTCATGTTTATATCAAACCTAAAAGCTACCCACCTGATGGTAAAAGGCGATGAGGCAATTATCATTTTATCATAATTACTTTCGTGAGATGTGCAAATATATAGATTACTTTTTGTAATAAAAAAACCTAACTTTTTGCCAGTCCATTCTCACGTATTTATTATATGCTTGTAAACATAATTCAAATTATTTAGTATAAAATATAATTAACTATATGAATATTATAGCAAAATATTCTTAAGGTTTTTTTTTTTTAGCTAATTCTAATATAAAATAATATTTTGCATATTATATTTTATACTTTTATTAAACATAATTTATAGAATTATATTTAAATTTGTTTATTCAAGGCAAATACAATATAAAAAGGTGTAGAAACTTAGTAAAGTGGTTAAATTATTATTTTTTCAAATAGCAAAAGTTCTACTAAAGATATATTTAAAAAATTTTTTATATTATACTATAGTAATAGTTTTTTTGAATCTAGTACTTGTAATTTGGATAGTACTATTTTTTAGATATGATAAAAGTAAAACCTCTAAAGTTCAATAAAAGTTCAGATTCAGGTTTAATAAACCTAAACCTAAACTGAACTTAAAAAAAATTTTTGAACATAAACTAAACTTGAACTAAACTTTGAATATAACTAAACTTGAACTTAAAATAAATTTAGTTCAAGTTTAGTTCAAGGTTTATGAGCATGTTAATAGAACTAGAAGTTGCTTAAAAGCAGATTATTACAAGATTATCTGTTATATATAATTAGTTAAAATTGCAAATCTTTGTTTATACGAATTAGTCTAATGAAGAAAAAAAATAAAAATACAAAAAAATAAATATTAGAAAAATAATTTTATATAGAATCTTCTAACTTTAGTTTATATAGATTCTAAATAATTCTAATGCTAATATTAATTTAAATTTGTAATAATTTGGGTAGAGTGTAACATAGATCTTTTTTTTTTTTAACTCTAGTTCTATTGCTAGGAGTGTGGGTGGCGCTCTTTATTCAAATTTTAAAGGTCTTACATTACATTACATATATTAGGAGTTTTTCCTAACTAAGCTATATTCCTCTCCAAATGTTTATTTATCCTGGCCAACTCCAGCAGGTTCACCGCATCGGTGTCCGTACCTCTCAGATCCTAGATAGTTTTAAGGAAGTCAATTTCTGCCAGATCGCTTTATAGGTAGGCCGTTTTTCATCTACCAGGTAGGACCCTGGATAATTCTAAGATAGGTAGTATGCTTAAACTGGACATTTTTTTGGGCCAAACTCATCTAAATTCTGGTCAAAATTAAAATTAAATTTTAATTTTGACCAGAATTTAGACAAGTTCGGCCCAAAAAAATGTCTAGTTTAAGCATACTACCTACATTAGAATTATCTGGGGTTTTCCCCAGGTGCTACTTCCATTTCGGTCAGTATAGCGTCGTCAGGTGTTCCTTACACATACATTTTCTATTTCCTTTTTTTTATAGTAGATAGTCCTTATGTTTACGACGTTTCTTGTCAGATTTTTTCCTTTTTTGGGTGCCGCATAACCAGAGTTGCAGGTGAAACAAATCTTCAATGGAGCACTGTGGTACACCAAGACTGGTGCACCGAAACTGGTGCACCAATAATTATAAAAAACTCAAATCTTTAACGGTGCACCGATGGTGCACTGGATGGTCCTGGTGAAACTAACTAGTTTCACCAACAACTCTATGCATGACCAAGGTGGCTATGTCATGCAGCTCTTGTAGCTATAGTATCGTATCTGTAAATATGAGAAAAGTGCAGTTCCTCATCATAAATCCTTGCTATTCGTGGTCCCAGTACGGTTTTTGTCATCCGTAGACTCGAACCGGCGACCTTGCGAATATGACCCTGGAGCGCTAACTATTGTACTATCCGACCCAGGGTCTACATAGATCATTTTTAATAGCAATCACATTGCAAATCATGCAAATTACATCAGAAGATTTTATACATAGATATTGATCGATATATAGCACTTAATCGTTTTTTATATTGATTATATAATATCGTTATATATCGATTAAAATATCATTATATATTGATTAATTAGATAAAAATCGATATATATCTATAATCGATATATATCATAATATCATTATATATCGATTAATTGGATAAACATCGATATATATCATAATCGATATATATTATTTTTTTTATATTAAATCATTATATATCTATAAATCAATTATAATCATAATTATTTGAAACAATATATGACGATTAGCAGATCTTTAACAATTGTATAGTGTTTTGACCGCATCACGAAAATTTCAACCTGGTTCACTAGATAAAAAAAAAAAAAGGGCGTTATTTTATAGCGACCCGTCGCCATGGTGATCCTGTGATTGACCAATAAAAATTGATCAGGTGATCACGTGATCGATTAATCAAAATCGATCGATCACGTGATCAATTTTTATTGGTCAATTTATCACTTAATAAAATTTTATTAACAAATATTAAATTAATTTATTAAAAAAAATAAGCGAACATTAACTCCAAACAAAAAAAAATTAAAAAAAAATACACATCATGCTATGCCCCAACTATCGCCCAACTATCGCCAAACGATCGAACTACATCCCATTATAATACATAGTTAGGTTCTATCTAAATAAAGAAAATCTACACTAACTAAAAACAAACAAAAAACCCTGTCTGTCGATTCCTTTAAATGACCATACTCCCTCCGGAACCTAAACACCGTAAGACGACAATTCCTATTCAACAACTTGTGACAAACACAATAATGGCTCCAATTACGATCCTTCGACTCCAACGACTCCGATTTCAATTACAACGAGCACAAATCATTAACGAAATGCATATAGAAAAAACATGTTAGTGACAAAAAAAAAAAGGAAATACAAGAAAAACTAAAAAAAAATACTTATCTTAAAAACGTCTGTCCCTGTTCTATTTTACATTCAATCACCGTTTTTAAACAAAGTTATAAATTGAAGAAAATAAGTTAGTTTAAAACAAAAAATTAAAAAAAAAACTTACCCTAAATATATCCCATTACAGTTTTATCACCTTCTCGTATTTCTTCTCCTTTGTATCTCCCTGCATCACCTAAATTATAGATGATAAAAAAATAATAGAAATAAAAAAAAAAACTGAAAAAAAATATATATACAAAAAAAACCCCCCAAAATAGAAAAAGAAAAAAAAACAAAAAAAGATAAAAAAAAACAAAAAAACAAAAAAACAAAGAAAAAAAAAAGAAAACTGAAAAAAAATAAAAAAAATAAAAATGAAAA
>QKWP01001014.1:44920-66134 GCA_003550325.1 Gigaspora rosea
TTTTTGCACTTTTTTAGCTCTGATTTACTTTTTTAAAATACTAAAATAATTAAATAAAACTTTGTACAATTATATTTGAAAATAAGGATTACTTTTTTGCAAAATTAGTTTTTATATTATAAGAAAATAAATTATAGTTACATATAAGCTGAAAATAGATAATTTTAAGAAAAAATTTTTTTAAAAAATTTTATTACAATTTTTCTGCGATCTTATTTAGTTTTAGTTTTAGAACTATAGTTCTTAAGACAATATTGTAGTTTATATAAAGGATGACAACTTTCATTATTGCAACTTTAATGATTTACTTGTAAAAATTAAGACTTGTATTAGAAGTAAAGATTTTTTTTATAGACGGGAACATATAAAATTTGAAAAAATCTAAAGAAAAATTTTAATAGTAAAAATGCCAATACAAGAACTTTAAACATTTATTATATTAAAGTTTTCTAATGATTTTAAAAAAATTTTATAACAAAGTTACTAAAACAAAACTTAAAGAATATTTTTTACTTAGAAAAGATATGGCTAAAATCAATATTTAAAATTTTATTAAAAATTTTAAAATACGCAGGCAAATTTGCCTGTGTTACAATCTAAGGGATAATATAAAATTAAATACTACTATAATATAATCCTTATTTTCAATTATTATCAAAAAAAATTTTAATTAAATATCTTAAGTTTTAAAAAATATAGATCATAAGCATATTTATAGCAATTTTCCAGCCAAATTTGCCTGGATTTGCTTACAGTTTAAGAGATAATAATATATAATATATGTAATATTTAAAATATAATATATAATAAAAAAAAATTTTATATTAAATAGCGAAAACTTGTGAATATTGTATATTTAATAAATTAAAATATTATATAATAATAATAAATAAATAAAAATTTATAATTAAATTGCGAAAACTTGCGAAAACCTGTAAAATATTCAAAAAGCAATATAATAATTATTAATTGATATTATATCAGATATATATCGATTAATATCAAAAATAAGCTACTTTGACAAAACAACTCTTTCCAACGATCTCTCGTACCAAACTTTTCAAGAACACCGACCTACGAAAACTCTATAGTTAACATATCTATACACAACAAAACTTCACCAAGCTGCTGTCGGGTACAAAGTCCATTCACTAGATGTTCTGCGCCTGAAATAGAGATGAAAAAGATCTGCAGACTTTTAAGCGAGGCACCTTGGCGGGCTTTGGTGCTATTGAGCAAAGATGTAGTAGAGAAACTCTAGAGCTTTGTCAAGTCCTATGGATATGAAAATAGAAGTAGAGGCTTGGTTAGATATGTTATTCTATACAGCGTAACTCCTTCAAACTCCTTTTGGTTTGGTCTTTCTCCCTCGAGTCCCTTTGGTCTTTTCGAAATTTCAAAAAGTGGGCATTTCGGTTTATCCCCTCCAAAAGATCAGCAGTATTTACTCCTTCCAAATTGGGATTGCGCCTTCCGAATTGGAATCGACGTCATGAGTGAGGTCCGTTTCTGCGTACGTGATAAACAACAAGGACGTGTTAGAGGTCAGGAGGGATGACGTAATGAAATTTCTTTCTAGAACATCCGTTTAGGCGTATAGATTTTTCTTTTTCTTTTCTTTTGATGTACATATAGTATATGGTATAAGGCGGTTCCTTGTACAATACTATATAATTTTTATAGTCTCGCACAGGCTTTAATAGTGCTATCATGTATTTCTTTCTTTTTGCTTTTTTCTTCTTTCTTTTCATTTTATTTTTCTTGTCGAATTTGGTTTGTCGTTTAGGTAGTAGATGTTATTCCCCCATTTTAGTTTTCCTTTTATATATTTCTCCTTATTTGTTGCAGTTTTTCTTGTAGTAGGCTCTTTCTACTAGAAAGGTTAGGAGAAGAAAGTTTAAAAAGAAGGCAATCTTGATATGGTTAGCACGTGCCAGCCGGTAATAGGAAGGACTATATTCTCAGTAAGTTGAAAATCTGAATTGAGGCAAAATTTTGCTAGGCAGGTTGCACTTGGATAAAATCGAGTGAGCTTTCTGTTAGAGTAGAATAAAATATACACACAAACGCAGTCGTATAATAAAGTCTACAGACACAAAAGGCAGGATTGCTGAATTTAAAAAAATATATCGATTAATATCGATATATATCAATATATATCGATTATTATCACTATCGATTATAATCGATATATCGATATATATCGATACCTATCATCCTTGCCAATTACTATTAGGCTGCAGAGTGGGCCAGGCTAAACCCGGAAATTAGCGGGCCGGGCCGGGCTCGGGCCTAGTTTCGGGCTCACATTTTTATAAAGCGGGCCGGGCTCGGGTCGGGCCTAAAAAATATCGGGCTGGTGCCGGGCCCCTGTGATATACTCGATTAGGCCCGTAAATCCTAGAGGTAGATTACGTATATACGCATATATATACTATATTTGTAGTTATAATATAGGGGTAAGGTATTTTCAAATATACTTGCTTTTTGCTTTTTTTTTCAACAAAACCCTAGTTCGGCTTTTGTTGGTTATACAATATAACCAACAAAAGCCAAACTCGGGTTTTGTTGAAAAAAAAATTCTTGTGCACTAACCGATATGGTGCAAAAATAAAAAATTGTGTTACTTGATTATCTTTTTTTTAAGTAATAAAGATTTTATTTTTTTTTAGACTTGCACCATACGTACGTATGTACGTAAACTTCACTAGGTAGGAAAACATACCCTTAGTAAAATCAAAAAGCCAGACAAGTAAGTCTGGTGAACAAATATAGATTGATTAGAATAACATTTGTAAATTAAACAATAATTAATATATATCTATATATTTTTTTTTAGATGCATACATAGTTGGGTCGATATATATCAAATTCTGTAGAATTATTTTTCTTAATTCGATTATTTCCTGTAAGTATTGATAAAAATTATTCATCTTAATTAAGTAATGACGATTTGAATTATTCTATTATATATAATTAACATTACAATTTTTTTTTTGGGATTAGATAAAAAATGGATAATGGTATGCTAATGCGCTAAAGAACCATGATTCTAAATTAAATTTACTAACGCTCATCTATTATAATTAGAAGTACAAACCATTTATTCTGCTATTAGCGAAGGCGAAAGACCCGAAGCAACTACGATTAATGAAAGCTCAGAAATAACGACTATCGATAAAGACTGTGAGACAGCTGTTGTTAGTAAAAAACGTAGAGCAAATGAGTCAAGGGTTTTTAAAGATTATCATTTCATTAAAGATCCCAATAAGAGTAAAATTACTTTTTTTGTAATATAATTGTAATTAATTATGTTACTAGTTAATAGCTATGCTATATAATTTTTCTTTTTTAGAGGATTCTATTCAATGTACGCATTGCAAGAACTTTTTAAAACATGATAATGAAACGGGACAAGTTCTTTAATCAGACATATGAAAAACACGAAATGTAGGAAGTATTTAAAGGCGGACAATTCACAACAAAAGTTACAGTTGTCCGAATCAGGCCTTGTTCCCTACATATTTTCCCAAAAAACAAGCCGACAGGATATGATGGAAATGATTATTCAGCATTCTTATCCATTTCGCATGGTTACGCATGAAGGTTTCATAAAGTTCGTTAAAAACTTGCAACCACAATATAAAATGGTAAGTGAACAAACGGCACATGAAGATTGCATGAAAATTTTTAGTAATCTTAAAGAAAAAGTTCGTATAATAGTGCAAGAGGCACCCGGAAATATTAGTTATACAACGGATTTATGGACGTCAGTCCAAACCCTTTGGTATATGGTTATAACGTGTCATTTCATCAATAAAAGCTGGAAGCTTCAGAAATTAGTTTTGGGGTTCAAATTGGTTCCTGCACTGCATACGGGAATCGTTATTAGTGAAATGCTCTTAACGTGCCTTAATGAGTGGAATATTGCATCTAGAACGTTAGCAATCATGATGGATAATGCATCCAGTAATGATGCCGCGATAACGAATCTAAAGCGCAATCTTGAGAGGCAAAACATGCTTATCGCAAATGGAAGTTTATTGCATTAGCGGTGCTGTGCTCATATATTGAACCTAGTAGTTACTGATGGTCTAAAAATGGTTAGGAATGTTATATGTAAAATTTGAGAATGCGTTAAGTGGATTTATGACTCGCAAGCACGACAACAGAACTTTGAAGATGCCGTAGTTGGATATTGTTCCGAGCTTGTGTCTAGTTTACGACTGACTCTTGACGTTCCGACTCGTTGGAATTCTGTGTATCTCATGTTATCATCTACCATATTATATAAAAAAGTTTTTGAACGTCTTGCACTGCGAGATAGTAATTTTGGTTTAATTATGCCTTTCGATGATGATTGGGATAAGGCTAAAGATATTTGTAGCTTTTTAAAACCGTTTTATGAAGGTAATCCGGAATATTAATAGGCTGGACTAATTTGTCTTTTTTAATATAGAACCAGTGGTTTGAACCACTGGTTCTATTTTAAAAAAGACAAATTAGTCTGGGCTACTAACTCTTTTAAGGCAACCAAGAATTTATAATACAATCTTTTACACATATTTTCTAAATTTTAAATTTTTTTAGAGTTAATTTATCAAAAACATACTAATCGAACATTAATTTTTTTAATATAGTCACGAATATTATTTCTGGAAGTAAATATTCGACCGCAAATGTCTTTCTTCCCCATTTGGTAAAAATCAAGATACACATTGAACGAAATATTACTAACACAAATCCGCTTATTTGTCAAATGGTCACGCCAATGCAATCAAAATTCAATAAATATTGGGCAGACATGGGAGAAATGCATTGTCTTGCATCGATTTTGGATCCTCGCTACAAGATATCATTACTTACTCATATATATGAGCAAAAAATGAATCTATCATTTGCTGAAGCAGAGGAAAAACTAAACGATATTAAAATGAGGAAAGTTATCTTTAAATTTTACTTTTTTTTTAAAAAAAAAAACGATTTTTACTAAATTAATAGCTATTTCTTAATTTATAGAGCTTCGACGATTTATCAATCGACATATGCGCAAAATACGGCTTCTTTTAATAATTATAGCGATTTTTCTGATCTTTTTTCACAGGATGACGAATTGATGCAGAGCTATGACCATTTTCTTAAAGATAATCAAGTTCATGGTACAAATAATATGAACGAATTTGAGCAATATTTGAGTGATCCGCTTGTTTCCCGTTCTGGTTCTGGGACGTTTGACGTTCTAGTGTGGTGGAAGGAAAATGAACTGAAGTATCCTTCAGTATCATCAATGGCGAGGGATGTTCTTGCAATCCCAATAACCTCTGTGGCCTCCGAATCAGTAAATAAAATTTCAATTACTGTATAAGCGCGAAATAACGCGCTGAAGTTAATTTCGAATTTTAGCTAAAATTCGAAATTAACTCCTGCGCGTTATTTCACGCTTATACGGTAAGTATCGGTATTGACTTATTGATGTAAACTAACCGATTTTTTGGTAATTAATGCTAAACTTTGGCTAATACTGAAGTTAACCATTTAATTATTAGAAAAAAATTTTCTTTGGTTAGCTTCAGTATTGGCCAAGTTCTTGCATTAACCATGCATTGTTTGTTCAGATATTTAGTATCGCAGGTAGGATTATTGATGATGAACGATCGAACCTCTCTCCGGAAACTGCTGAAATGTTAGTGTGTGGCCAAGACTGGCTAATAAATAAAAAGGAACAAGGCTGGGAAAAATTGAGAGATGATGCTCAATCTGATTAATGATGATAGTTTTTCACGTAAGGTAAAAATAATGTAACTGATTGGTATAATTTTTTTTTTAAAAAAAAGGATACAATTTCAATCTTTTTGTTACCAAACTAGATTAGGATAGTTAGTTACTTGAAGTTCGGTTAAATTTTCCTTGGATGTAGCTAACAATTCGGGCCCAAATTCAATAAAGATTTTTCGAAAATATAATTTTGAAATGGCAGAAAGCCGAATAATTTGCTTTTTGAAATACATTCACAAATATTGTACTTCATTAAATAAAAATTTTCATTTCGAATATTTTTTATCCATGCTATCGGTATTCAACACTATACTATCGGCTTTTAATAAAGGTTTTAATACGATTTCTGACGGCATCTTCTGCCGTCGGAGTAAAAAATCTATATAAAATACGGGCCGGGCCGGGCTTGGGCCGAATTTAAATAAAGCCCGGCCCGATTTGCTTAGCGGGCTTTTTTGTCGGGCTTGAGCCCGATTTATAATAAGGCCCAGCCCGGTTTGTTTAACGGGCTTTTTGTTGGGCTTCGGGTTTGAATCGGGCCTAAAAAAATTTTTCGGGCTCTGTTTCAGGTCTTAGAAAGCTCGACCCAGCCCGGCCCGTTTCGCACCCTAATTACTATCGATAGTAATAGTAATTGATATATCGATATATATTGATTACTATCACTATCAATAGTAATCGATATATTAATATATATCGATTACTATCACTATCGATAGTAATCGGCAGAGGTGATGGGTATCGATATATATCTTACCAGTTAGTAATCGATATATATCTATATATAAAATTTGCAGATGTATATGATATCATATGATTTATATAGATTTTAACCAATTAGAATTAATTATTTATGTAGATCTCCTCATAAACATTAACAACTCCTTGCAAAGTTTATAGTATTGAAAAATTAAAAAATAAATTGAAATATTCTTGCTTATATTTACAAAAGATTAAAAATCAATTTTTTATATTGTTTTCAACTAATTTAATTTAATTTTTAAAATTATATAACTTAGGGAATTTCTAGGCATCTCTGGCCAGAGATATATAACTTATATATCTTTGGCCTATTGACCAATTAAAATGAGCAAAGGTCACATGTCACATTTTTCAGATCGCTAACTGGTCGGAAAAGTCTGTATAACCTGGGATCTGACCTCACTTTACAGACTTCGCCATTATCCAATCAAATTGCAACATTTTACAAAAAATTTAAAAATTATATATATTTTTTTTTAAAAAAAAAAATTTATATGCAAGGACGCAATACTGACGCAATGATAATTTACGAGAACATTTAATTATTTATTATATATTTATAATATAATTTGTACAATCACAATTACATATTACAAAAATATAAACTCTCTCTACTACTAATTTCGCAATACTAAAAAAAAATCTTATCAATGCCGCCGGTATCATGTTCATTTCGGCACACTTAAAAAATGAAGAAGTTAGTGAATAAAAGTGAACGAAAGTGAATGAATACAAAACAACAAAAAAAAAAAAAGGCTTACCAAGCACTGCTCTGAGTTTAACAATGAATCAAATAGACCACATGACAGTAATATTACCTCACGAAAGACATCAAACGAAAAAAGTTAATGAAAAGATGTTAGACGAAAACATCATAAGATCACATGCTGCTCAGTAATTCCATATTCGTTCTAGCGATACTTTAAAAGAAGAGAATAAAGAAATTAGTTTAAAAAAAAAAGACAAAAAACAAAAAGAAAGTAGAACCCAAAAAAAAAAACTCACTAATGTGTTTGGTGATTTCACGTTCGTTTCGTCATAGCTAAAGAAAAGAAAATGAGAAATTAGTAAACAAAATACAAGACAACAAAAAAAAAAAAAACCAGAAAAAGGTCTTACTAATGCCATTTGAGTTTACTTGTGATTTTACGTAGACCACACGCCAGATGCAATACTATCGCCAAACGAGAGATGTTGCAAGATTACATTCCACTTGGTAATTCCATGTTCGTTCCAGCAACATTTAAAAAAATCGAACAAAAAAGCAAGATAACCAACAAAAAAAAATAAATCTCCAAAAAAATTTTACTAACATCGCCTAGTGATTTCACTTTTGTTCCAGTGACACCTAAAAAAAGAGAATAAAGTAGTCCAAAAAAAAAAGACAACTATAATAAAAAAAATAGAAACCCCAGAAAAAAATCTTACCAACACCGCCCCGTGATTTCACATTTGTTTCAGCACACCTAAAGAAAAGAAATTAACCAAAATACAAGACAAAAAAGAATGAAAAAAGACCAAAAATAGTCTTACTAGCACTGCCTCAGATTTCATGTAAACTGCACGACAGACGCAAGACCACACGAATGACGCCAAACGTAAGACCAGACGTAAGATTATACACAAGATCTTTCTATAAAAACACCAGCAAAGCGCAAAACACACCATAAGATTGCCAGAGAAACCCTTTGCAAAAACGCCAAAGAAACACAATGATACCAACTGCAATACTGACAACGACACCAACTGTAACACTAGCGACGGCACTAACGACAAAAGGTAACAAGCTAAATTAATAAACAAAAAAAGCAAAAAAAGCAAAAGTGTAAAAAAAATAAAATAAAATAAACAAATCAATAAAAAAAAGATGATCTATACTTATCTATCTGGATATGGTAATGCAGAACATGATTATTCGACCTTGTATCGGCAATTGGATCAACACATGAATTTCAATCATGTGATTTTCTTGACCTCTGATTGGCTAGATAGGCCAGAGATATATAAGTTATATATCTCTGGCCAGAGATTCCCTATAATTTATGTTTATATAAACTAATGATTTTTGTATAACAACAAATAATTTGTCATTTATAGTATATTATATTGTATTACACTATACCATTAAGCAATAAAGAATATTTAATATTCTCAATGTTCTCAAGAACATTCAATAAAATTTAAGAACACTATATTTAACAATAATGAGAACAAACTAAGAATATAAAATTTATAATTTATGTTCTTATAAGATGTATATAAAATTATATTTATTGCTAGTAATTATTATTACAGTCAGACCTCTCTAAATGCATATTGTTGGGACCAGCTCTGAGGTATGCATTTAAAGAGGTTTGCATTTAGAGAAAACTTATTTTATAAGTCATATGATAAAATTATCTCAAGCAAGTCATATGATATACAAAATCATAACATGTAGTCATGATTTGATTGGCCCATGGTCATGTAACATGCATTTATAGAGGGATTTATATAGGCGGGCCAAGAAAATAGTATGCATATGCAGAATAAAAAATATGCATTTATTTATTAAGCCCATCAATGGGCCAAACAATTAATATGCATTTAAAGAGGTTATGCATTTAGAGGGATGCATTTAGAGAGGTCTAACTGTAGTATCATATAAATATAATCAGCCAATACTATAGTATATTATATATATGTTTATTATTGTAAACACAATAATAGAATTTTACAATAATTACTATAAAACTAACATACCAGAGTTAAAAATTCAGGTTGCTTAATTATTTTTTATAATTAAAGTTAATAGTCCTTTTTATAAAAAATTTAATTTTTAACAAGTTTATGATTTTTTAAACCAATTTTTCTCATTTTAAATTTAGTTAATTTGCTAGTAAATGCACTATTTTATATTTTAAAAATTACAATAAATAAATTTATTATAAATATTATATCATTTTAAAAATATTATTTTTAAAAAATTACAGTATTATAGTACACAATAAATTTTTTTAACATATTAGTTGATTTATAGAATTGGACCTTAAATTAGTTCCCAAAATATTTAATAATCTGCAAAAAGCTACATGTTAATTGGATATAAATAAAAAATATACTCCAAAATCACATGTCAAATTCGTTGTCTCTTCTAGAGAAAAAAACCCCATGAGCCTACCTTAAAACCCATGAGTTTTTTAGAAAGAATCAAATTTAATAAAAAGTAAGAAAAGTTAATTTTAAATTAAAAATTGTTTTTTAAGTTTTTTAAAAATTTAAACTTTACAAAGTTTAATTTTTAGTTTGTTTAGATCTTACGATCCACACTTAGCTTTTGTTTAGATCTTGTGGCACATTTTAGTTATGTTTAGATCTTGCAACATATATTTAGTTTGGGCTTTATAATGTATTTTAATATATATTTAGTATTAGCAATTTGGTATTTAGAATAACGTTATACAAGAGGGGTTGGATGAACGATAACATTTTTCTCAATAAGTAGAGGGGTCAAAAAAATATAACTAATTATTTTAAAAAAAATTGTTTAAAAATTGAACCAGTGGTCCGAATTTAAAGATTTTGGTACCATTCGATTCGTCTTGGTGAGAGGAGTCGAATGGTATCAATTTTATTTTATTTGGATTACTGAATAAAAAGTTATTGGCCAAATACTATTAGTTATTATGTTTTCTTATAAAATTACTATAAAATCAATAGTTTTTTATGAATAACTATTGATCCAGTAATCCAAATGAAATGATTTTGGTATACTTTGGATTCGTCTCACTGAGACAAATTGAATGATATCTAAATCATCCAAATCAGATTACTGTATCACAATATATTCAAGTTTTTGTAAAATTTTATATATAAACATATGAATTTTGAAAAAATTTTTTATATAGTAGAGGAGGGTCAAGAGCTACTATGAGAGAGTACATAATGTTATTTATAGATGCCCCTTAGCTTGGTTTCATGATATATATTTAGCATGAGTTTCATGATATTTATATTTATTTGGGTTTCGCGATATATATTTAGCTTGGGTTTCAAAATACATATTTAATTTGAGTTTGTGCTACATATTTTAATTCCAAGTTATTGTGTCTAAACTAGATACTGGACACGACACGGTTTTGTTATTATTACTTTGTCTATTTTCTATTTATTAAACTATTATTATACTGTGCATATTACATTATATTAATTATATTAATTCATATAAAAAAAATAAATGAGTAAAGCTTTTGAATATTTAATTTTAATAAATTTTTATTAATATGAAATATACAACTTTCTTGTTTGTAAAATCTTTGATTAAATATTAAAACGTTTATTTGGCAAAGAATAAATGTTCTTTAATAGATCGAAAATATGTTTAACTGCACAGTACAATTAACTCTGATTGGATCCTGCAAAACTGATCAAAAAATTAGCTTATACAGATTCAAATTTTTATCAAAAAAAGAAACTTGCATAACAAAAAATTCTTTATTTATTAAAAAAAATTACATTTAACCACTAACTAACTCTAATTCTAACAACTAATACTAAGAGCCTAAAAAACACCTTGTAATAAACATTTCAAACCTTATCAAACACAACATAACAAAGCCACCAACAACATTCAACTTTCATGTTGCGACAATATATATCTATAATTATAGCAAAAGACAATAACACTAAAAATGCTGAAGGCTAAACTTTCACTAGAGATGTCACAAAACAACAAAGCCTAAATTTCTACTAACAAAAACGAAAAATGACTCCAATGACCGTAATGACTTAAACAGTGATAATGTAGCTATGCTACCTGGTATTTTAGCAAGGCTAATACAGTATATGAAAAAATATATTAGTAAGCCAGAAAAAAAAAAAAGAAAAACTATTTACTACGTATCTTACAAGATTCTGGTTTGAATTTCCAATACTTAGCATTTTAGCAAAGCCAATCTACGAAAGAAAAGATATTTAATTTAAGCCAAGAATAAAAAAAAAACAAAAAAAAAAAAAAGCTACTTATCTTATATAGAGATTGGTCACATTGAGAAAATCCCTGCTCGGGTATTATTAAACTACCTGGGCCAATCCCTAATCTTACAGATCCCAGCTATAATCTCTACTACCTGGTGTTCTAATAAAATAAACCTACAGAAGTTTAAGCTAAAAATATAAAATATATAAATAAAAAAAACAAACAAAAAAAAAAAGACATTTATCTTACAGATCCTAGTTGGAAAGATTAAAGTGATCTAAATCTAATTTAGATCTAAATCCAGGAGATGATCCGAAAATAAATAATTAAATAAATAATTTAAAAAAAATAGAAAAAAGTAAAATAAAATAAATAAAGAAAATAAAAAAAAATAAGCAAAAAAAAAAAGTAAAAAAACAGAGTACAGTAAAATAAAAATAAATAAAAAAATAGAAATAAGTAAAATAAAAATAAATAAAGAAAATAAAAAAATAAGCGAAGTAAAATAAAAATAAATAAAAAATAAGAAGCAAAAAAAAAGTAAAAAAAAGGTTTTTCTAAATATCTTACATATAGCTTATATGTCTCTGGCCTTTTTGGCCAATCAAAAAATAGGAAATCACATGATTCAAAGTTCATGTGTTGATTCGATTGCCGATACAAAATTGGTCACACATCGCCAGATCCAAATAGATAAGTATAAATCATCTTTGATCTGTTTTTTTTATTTGTTTGTTTTTTTTTTATTTACCTTCGCTTTTTTTGCTTTCTCTTCTTGCTAACTAATTTTTTTATTTTTTTTTATCCATCTATTTAGCTTGTTGTTATCTTATGCCGTTGCTGTTGTTGTAGTTGGCGTCATCGTTGTTATCATCGTTAAATTTTTCTCTGGGTTTGACGTTTTACAGGTGATCATGTAGGTGGTCTAATAGGTGGTCATTCGTATTTCTTTGACAATCTTGCAGGTTGTCTTTCATTTCGTCAATGTTTTTGTGAAGGTGGTCTTATATTCTTCTTCTAATTTTTGGTTTATTTAGAAACGTGAAACGGTCAGTGAAGTGGCTCCAATAAAGGTTTATTACACTTTTTTTTTCTTATTTTCTTTAACCTGTTTAGACTGTTTTTTTAGATTTGCAAGAATAAAATCATCGTTGCTATTGTCATTGTTGATACCTCCTTTCGCCACTAATGTCATTTGTTGGTGCCTCTTTTTGTCGTTGGCGTCATTGTTTGTTGGTTCGCTTTTTGTCTTTGGTGAGTCGTTCTTTAGGCCTTTTTTGTTGTTAGTGTATCATTCTTTGGTACCTCTTTTCGTCGCTAGTTTGGTCATTTTTGGTGCTTTTTTCGTTACTGTACCAGTGCACCTTTTTGTCACTTTCCGGTGTTTCCACTTCATTGTTACTAATATTGTACCAAGTTGATTTCAATGGTGCTATGTCACTAGTACCGTGTTGTACCAATGCTGCGTTAGCTGTATTTTGCTAGTATTGTTTCATATCACCATATTATTGTATCGCCGTATTTGTGCTACATGCCGTGTGCTGTGTCATGCCATATTGCGCTAAAGGTCGTTTATATCGTATTTAGGGTTAGGGTTAGTAGAATATAAAATGTGCCTAGGGTTAGAGTTAGGGTTAGGGTTAGGTAGTAGCGCGAGAGTAGTGTAGAAGATAGTAATTATCCAGGTTTAGTGCTAAGTTAGATAGTATAATAGTAGCATGAGATTATTTGTGGATTTATTTTGTTATAAGTTATAAAAAATAAATATATAAAATCGTTTAATTTGTGTATTAGTAATTTTAAAGTTTTTTAATTAGTTCAATCATGGATGCACAACCAAGTTAATAAATATATAAAATCATATTAGTAATTTTAAAATCGGTTCGATCATAAATGCACAACGCTTGCACGACCAAGTTAGTAAAGTGTGATCAGATTTCAGGTTATACAACACTTCTGATAACCTGATGAGTCAGAAAAGTGGGTCACATGATCTTTACTTATTTTGATTGGTTAATAGGCCAGAAATATATAAGTTATATATCTTTGGGCAGAGATATTTAGAAAAGCCCCCAAAAAAAATTTAATTAAAAAAAATATAATAAAAAAACGATAAAAAATAAATGAAAAAAATAATATATATATATGCAGATTATTATATATATTATTTGAACCCCAAAATTTTTAGAGTATTCTAAAAATCACCCAATATAAAATTATAAAATTATAAATTTATGTTTTCAAAGAACAAACAATTTTTTTAAAAAATTCTTTACTGCCCTTAAGCATTTTAAACAAGAACAAATTTACTTTAAATAATTTATAAATTTTTATTTTATTATATTTTTTGTTTTTAATTTAAATACTGTTATTTACCTTGTTTTCTTGTAATATATTCAATTATTAATTTTAGTATCTTTTGGCTCTAAAGTATTTCTAGAATTGATTAGAATTGATTTTTTATAATGTATTTTTTCTTTTTAGATTGGTTTTATATTTACTAGTTTTTTATTTTTTATTTTGTAAACATGTTCAGCTACTACTATAAATTACTATATACAAAACCTCTTATGATAATAAACCTACTACATAGTATATCTAGATATGAATTATTAAATATATATTAATCAAACTTCAAATATTTAGATTATTTATTGTTGATACAAAATGTATATACTCTTTAAAGTTTTTTTAATATTACAAACTTTTGGCTATATAGATTTATAAGTAAATCTATTTGTCACTGGTGGTGATAGTTCTGTGCCAACTGTGCCAATAAAAATCAAGATCAGGTATAATATTACACCTAATCATATAATATAAAAATGAAGCGAAAAAATGCTGTTTTCAAAATATCGCAATAACTAAAAATTTTGACTATGAAACCACTCTTTATTTTAGCAAAAAAAATTCCTCATAAAATTTAACGCCCTTATGCGCCGACTTCAATTTTGTGATATGCATAGTTTCTATAAAGGTAGTTCCAGTGTAGTTCCCAGGCTTATTAGCTAAGATGTGTCATCTATTTTTAGCGAAAAAACATCTAAAAAAGGAGATTTACAGTATCGCAAAATTGAAGCCGTTGTATATAACTATGCTCTTGCTCATGCTCATGCTCTTGCTCATGCTCTTGCTCTTGCTCTTGCTTATGCAAAGAAGTGAAGATGCTAAGCGAGACTTAACTATTCATACGTTTTGTGCTAAATTTTTTACAAAAATAATTGATTTAGCATAAATTCCGAGAGATAATTTCGAGATTTTTTTATTTTTTATTTTTTTGCTTTCGGATTTTTTGCCGCTCAGATGAATTGATAATTATTAAAATTAAAGACAAGCTAAAAATTTTGTTTTGCTAAACCAATCATTTACTGTCTAATTTTTTTAATGCACTTATATGGCGATCTTACTAAATTTTACATTTATCTATTGCTATATATTTTGAATACATGTACTTTTAACATTTTTCACTTTAAATCTGTCACATAATTATAACCAATTTATTTAATTAATAATTCAAACGAATATTTAATAATTGAACCGATGTTTTTGTCGCCACCATTACACGACCTTTCATATGTAGTATATAAATAACAAGCCTATACCAAAATGGTCTATAATTATGACTGGTCGTCGACTGTTCTTGGTCCTATCGACTCATGGGATCCTGCTCTCAAAAATGCTCTGGTAATTTACTGCTATATATATATATCTATTTAAATCGTAAAATTTTAATTCAATTCTTGGCAATTTCAGAATATGTGACTTCATTCTGCATTTTCTGCCTATCTTTGTATTTACACAGATTGGATTTTAATATATAATCCAGGTAAAATTTCAAAATTTTTTTCTTTTTTTATATATACATGATTAACTTTTAAACAACTATTTCTTTTCATTTATATAGTGTGAAATCTGATTTTTAAAGCGAAATCATCATATCAACAAGGCTAATTAAATAAATTTGTGCCATTTTATATTATAGTTAACATCCTTTTAATTATTAAATAGCACTAGTAAAACCATTTAAAGAAACTTGGGCCGAAGTATATAAAGTCCTTAATTCACAATTTGAAAGGTAAGCTGTGTAATGATTTTAAAGAAAAATTTTTTTTAATATTTTAAACTTTTAAATTACAATTAACATATATATGTAGTGTAAGAATATCTAGAAAAGGCATCTACTTTAATAATTTTTGCTACATAGTACAACGTGATGGTTATTGAAGAAGACATTTTCTTTAAACATGGTTTTTAGTCCAGTTATTCAATTTGATGGCACCGTTTGTGCTATTTTTTTTCTGGGACAAGAAACTACTCAAAATGTTTTGTGCTCGAAGATTAATGAATTTAGTCATCAGATTTCCGGTTAGTATTTACCATATCAGCTTACTATGATTCGTCTGCTATTATTCAGCAGAAACTTTATAGTTGCCGAATAATAAAATTGTTATTAGGCAGACTATCGTCGTAAGTTACCGGATAAATCTGTTATCAGTCATGCAGATGCCTTATAACTTAATTATTTGGTCAAAAGGATTAAGATCAGCCTAAGAAGTTGAACTCTTTCGGAATTCAATTTTTTAGTCTGATCTTAAATTCTTGACCAAATAAACCAGTTAGCCTGCCTGATAACTATTAATTATACTTGCTTATTATGTTTATGATGATTACATATATTTATTGTCGCGGCTGATCATGAAATCTGGGTGATCATGAAATCTATAAAACCTATTTGCAAATCACCCTCACGACATTTATTATCTTCATAATTATCTTTTTACCTATTAACGCTTATTTATTTTAACTTAATGTTTCATTGAAGAGGCCATGTCCTTAGAAAATGTCTGTCAGATTATAACAAAAGTATTAAGTAATAATAATGCTAATATTCCTTATGCTTTAATTTATTTTGTTGATAGTAAATCAAACTCTGGTTCTGGTTGTTCAATTGCACGTCTAATTGCTTCTACCTTTGATCATGATGATAAAACTGGATAAAAATTTCCTGATTATTTATCTGAAACTCTTAAAATAATTGATTTAACTAAAGATGCTAATAAAATCTATGATACTTATATAGAATTAAAACGATATAATGCTACTTATTCATTTTTAAAATGTGATTCTTGGCCAATATCCTTATTATTAAAGGAAAGGGGATATATAAAAGTTCGATTCCCAGGCTGTACTCTTACTGACAAAAATTCCCTTGGCAAAGGCCGAGTATTATCTGCTATATTGATTTGTGGTAGTAATCCTGTTGTACATTTGATAAGAAGTATATAGAATTTTTAAAAGTATGCAAAACTTCGCACTTTTACCTTATTGTCATGATATAAATTTATACTCTATTCATTAAAAAAGAACAAAAAATTTATTGTAATTACATATAATTTGTTAGCTAACTGTAAGTTACGAGAATACATATTTGCTACATGTGAAAACAATTGAAGAAGAAAAGATGCGATCTAAAGTATTAGCTGATTTAAATTGTCAAAAAGTCTCGTTCTTTCAAGGCCTTAGTCATGAATTAAAAAGTATAGATTTATTATCCATAAAATGAAATTTTTTTCAGAAATATATTGTTTTAAATAGGTCTAATGATAATGACTTAATCTCGATTCCAGCACCGTTAACGCATATCAGCGTGTTTGGTTCATCATATTCCAAAATTTTGGGGTCCAAATGTAGATCAACTTTCAATTTTATAGTCGAATTTTATAAAGCAAACTTTGTATGGAGTGCGTGGTAATGTGGTACAGCGTGTTATTTGATGAATTTGATACGGGATTAGTGTGTTCGTTAGTTTATTTGTCTTTATGAAGATAATTTGAAGGTCTTATAAGCTATGTAGTTATTTCGAGTGTATTAAGTTTTATTTTTTGTTCTGTAGTCTTACAATACCCGTTCTTTTATAAGAAATTCTTGAGTAATTCATTCCATGCAGGAATGAACATAGCAGATAGTAGGCATTTTTTATGATTTTTTATTTTTATATAATTAGTTATAACAGAAATTAGAAAAAAAATACAATTTATTTTAGTCCCGTTCTTACGTATAAATTAGTCATAATCAGTTTTTTTTTTTCATGAGTATAAAGGAGCTAACGAAAAGGCTTTTTATAAAATCATTATGATTCAATTTAGTAAAAATTGGTTAAAATTTTAGTACATTTTGAATTTTTTGTAATATTTATATTTGTTCAAATGGTAATAATCCAAGTATTATATTAAAATATTTTAAAATTTATTAAATAATAATTTTTAATTAGGGTATCATATAATTGAGTCAGGTTAGCAAAAATTTTTTAGTGCATTTCAAATCTGCATTATTTCTTTTTTTAGTATTTGATTTCAGTATTTTTTTAGTACTCAATTTTCTAGTACAATATTTTTTTTAATATTTGTATTAATCAAAAATTAATTAAATTAATCATTTTAATTTTAATTAATTTATTTAATTTAATAAAAGAACATAAATAAGTTTGTATAGAGGATGAGTGGGTAGTATTCTGTAACAGGTAAAATTTTTAATATAAATTTTTTAATTTTTTATATTTAAAATAATTGAATATTAAAAAGGGTACAAATATTAAAAAATTCAAATGCATCAAAAAATTCTGATACAATCATTTTCAATTATTTTATAAATGAAAAAAAAATATTTTTTTTAATACTTAATTAATGGTAAGGTGTTTTAAAAGTTTTTGTATAAAAAGCTATTTTGGTTAAATGCCTTTTTTTATGAACATTAACTTTCTTATAAAATTATTTGGTCTGGCAGACTAGTAATAAATAGTATCAGGATTTTTAGTGCATTTTGAATTTTGTAATATCTCCTTTTTTAGCATCTAATTTCAGTATTTTTTTAGTCTCAATTTTTTAGTTTGGTATTTTTTAAAAAAATATTTAATGAACATAAGTTTGTATAGTAAGTGGGTAGGTAGTAATATTCTGTAATGAGTAAAATCTTTAATCTATTTAATATTTAAATTTCAATATGATATTAATCTATAAATCTAAATTTAAATTTAAATCTAATAGAATTCATATTAGAAATAGAATATTAAAAAACAGAAGGAATTTTTTTCTAATTGTTTAAAAAATCTAATTAAAAATTAATCTTCGAACCAGAACTTTCATAAAAATTTCCATTTTCATACCATTTTCTACAATTTGTACTACTGCTTTACATATCCAAAGCATTCCCAATTGGAAAAAAAGACCAAACAAAATATAATAAGTTTTAATGGTTAACCATGCCGACCATTATTTTCTTTGTTTTGTTTTTTTAGCCTGTGTAAATTTTATGCTAACCTTTTTTTTAGATTTATAGGCAGCAAGTCATATTGTTGGTGTCACCATTTCTGGAGTTACCATTATTGTTGTTGCCATTGCTGTAACTCTATTCTTGGAATTTCATCATTGTTACTAGTGTTGCCATTTCTAAAGTTAATATTTCAAAGTTTGCTATTGCAGGTATTGCCATTTAGTGCCACAGCTACTGGTATTTTCACATGTCTGTGGTATGGTTAACTAACTTTTTTTTTGTCTAATTATCATCATTTTTGGTGTGTTATTACTGAAGTTTTTGCTTGTTACTGTAATTCGACAATTTTTGCCCAAATTGTATACTTAAATTATATTTGAGATATATAATTTAAATTTACTAAATAACTTTTTTTAGCCACAAATAAATGGACAAAAGATAATTCTAATATTGATAATGACATAAAAAATTATTAGTTGAAGAAGAATATCCATTATTGTGGATTCCTTTTAAAGAACTTTATAATTCTGTAAAAATATGACAAAGTGTATTTGCAACTATATTTTTGTCTATATGGGTAAATAAAAAAAAAGCTATCAGAGTAAAGTTGCATTTAAATTATTGCATGGATCAAGATCTTGTGATAAAGGATTTATACAAAAGGTAATATTAATTTATATTTATTGATTTTTCATAATAATTGCTAATTGAATATATAATTTTGGTTTAATATTTAGTTAAAGTCATATTGTAAAATTGGATCTAAGCATTTGTTATTTTTAAAGTATTATGGAATATCAAAAAATAAATTTTCTAAAAATTATATTCTTGTCTTGGAATATGTAGCAATGGGCTCCTTATATTGAAATCTTTGCTCTGTATTACAAATATATTGAATAGATAAATTAACTTAATTACATTAGATTACTTCTGATCTTCAAATGATTTATTCTCAAGGACTTATTCATTAAGATTTGCATAGTGGTAATATTCTGCAAGACAATTTACATAGAGCTTACATTGCAAACTTGAAACTTTCAATAATAACCAATAGAACATTAAGTACAGAAGGGCATGGAGTTTATGGTATTTTACCATATATAGTACTAGAAGTTTTAGATAGAGAACAATATACAATGGCATTATATATTTATTCATTTGGAATAATTATGTGAAAAATTTTATCTGAAAAATCTATAATTTATAATTAAAAATTTGAAACATAGCTACAAACAAAATATGTCGAAAAAATTTACAATCAAGAATTATAGAAAACACATCACAATGCTATATAAATTTAATGAAAAAATATTGGAAAAGAGATTCAATAAAATGTTTGTCAGAACAAAAAATTATTGAAATTCTTACAAAATAGCAAAATGACTAAAGTATTTTATTGGAATTGCCTAAATCAGAAGAAATATTAAAAAAAAAAAAAAAAAAAAAAAAAAAAAATAAAAAAAATAAAAAAAATAAAAAAAAAATTAAAAAAAAAAAATTAATAAAATTAAAAAAATTATTTAATTAAAAAAAAAAAAAATTAAACATTAATAAATAAAAATTAATTAAAAAAAAAAAAAATAAAAAAATTAATTATTGAAAATTTACAAATAACGAATTGATTAAGTTTAAAATAAAAAAAATGCAAAAACAATATAAATAAATCTTTTAAATACAAGTACAGTTAACTCTCATTAATATCATCTTGTTATTATCAATCTAAGCCACAAACCAAATTTTTAAAATTTTTATATATTAAAATCCCTTATAAATATCAACTTTAATATAAATTCTCATTAATATCATATCAATATAAATATAATAGTAGTCCAAATAGGTTGATATAAATGAGGGACAACTGTATATGATAAAATTTTAATATATTTGAGGCCATAGTTTTTATCTAATAATATTTTTAGTAAATATTATTTTAATTTGTATGTTCTTAATTATTAACTGTTAATATATATATAAATAAAACTTTTTGTTTTTAAAAATTCAATTATGAATTGGTTTAGTTTGTTTTAGCATTATTTATATAATAAACTGATTTTCTGGCATAGAAAATAAAAACTCAAATCATGAATAAGATTGAAATATTTTGATTTATATATTTATATCATATCTAAGATAATTTTAAGCATCAATATACTGCAATTTTAAATTATAAATTATTAAGCTAGACCCATATTGTAAATATTTAATCTGAGTTTAACTAGACTACTATTTTTCAATCTATAAAAATTATTTGAACTAATACATACAATATCTTGATAAAAATTGATATACACTATTGTAGTTTCTAATTTTTTGAAGATTTTTAAAAATCTGGAAGCAGTTTCTTTTAAATTAAGATTTGCAATGAATTTAAAGTATAATAATAAAAATTTATTTTACCTATTTGATTCTTATTGTTATTAATTATTCAGAATAACAGTAATACATTAATAT
>QKWP01001014.1:66741-103421 GCA_003550325.1 Gigaspora rosea
AAAAAATCTAAAGAAAAATTTTAATAGTAAAAATGCCAATACAAGAACTTTAAACATTTATTATATTAAAGTTTTCTAATGATTTTAAAAAAAATTTATAACAAAGTTACTAAAACAAAACTCAAAGAATATTTTTTACTTAGAAAAGATATGACTAAAATCAATATTCAAAATTTTATTAAAAATTTTAAAATACGCAGGCAAATTTGCCTGTGTTACAATCTAAGGGATAATATAATCCTTATTTTCAAATATTATCAAAAAAATTTTTAATTAAATATCTTAAGTTTTAAAAAATATAGATCATAAGCATATTTATAGCAATTTTCCAGCCAAATTTGCCTGGATTTGCTTACAGTTTAAGGGATAGTTGTTTTTTTAAGCATCTCTATTTTTTCGTATCTGTAAAAGTTAATATTATATTAAAGAATTTTAAAATAATACTTGTAAAAAAGGTTTATTGCTTTTACACATGGTAGTAGTAAAAAGACCAATAGAGGAACTTTAATCCTTGTGCACTTAGTTTTACTATAAAATTTTAATTAGTAATTCTGTATTTCTTGATCTAGAAATCGTATTTTTTGTGATAATGCAAATTTATATGCTTTAGTTGTAATTAATTAATTAATGGTTAGGGTAGATTAATTTATATTATATCATGTAATTGTATTGTATCTAAGTACTGTCTAAAGATTTCATGTTTTTTTATTAATTTTAATGGTTTATCAGATATTGTCTCAATGACAGATACTAATTAAATAGAATTGGAACTATTGGAGATATTAGTAAATGGCACAACTGAATTACTATATATAATCCCGTGAGTTCTATAGCAGATTATAATAAACTAGATTGGTAATATAAATTTAATTACAATTATCATAAGATAATACTAATTGTAATCTATAATTTAATATTTGAATAAATAAACCAATATTTTGTCTCTCTTGTATTATTATTGTTTTAGATGCTAATTTTTTAAAATACAATTTTATTGTTGTCCATAGAAAATTTTTTTTCTAATTAAGAGAACAAATTCAAAGACAATATCAGTAAGAATTTTATAATTCTCATTAAAAAATAATTTACAATCCTACTTCTTAACTAATATACATAGCCTTTGTAGAAGTTCTACAATATAATAATATATGTTATACATAAATCTTATCATCTAGCAAAAGTAAATATTGCAAAAATATATAAAGACATCTATACTTATTTTCTTAACATCATCACTAAATTATATTATATTTTGCATTTCTTTTTTTACAATTTGTTCAATACATACAGACTCTTATAATATTAACAAAAGATATAATAGTATAAAACAAAATGCACCAAATTACTACTAGCAAATTTATTATAAAAATCATAGAAATTAAAAAATCTGGTATAAAGATTATATATTATGCATTTCAGCAAAAACCTTTAAAATTTAAGAAACAAAAAAACACTCTTTGCCAATTATCTTAATATCTAGTATTCCAATTTGAATAAACCTTTTTTTAAAATAAAGCTCTTAGTAAAACATATATACAAAAAAAGTTTTTCAATTTTAATTAATAAATTAAAAGTTATTTAAGTAAATATAGTTTTGTCATTTTTCAAAAATTAAATCAGCCAAAATCCTATTATAACCTATATAAAAAATCTTCAAGATTTTAATTTAATATTACCTTTTAATTTTGAATCAAAAAATTCATTGAATATATTATTTCCTAATCAAAACTAATAATATAGCACTTTTTTTTTTTTACAACTTAATTGCTATTATACTTTTTCAAATAATTTTTGACTTTCTTTTACAAAAATGTTATATCACACCTGTGGTATTCAGCACCAGTAATATGAAATTCGTGTAATTTGCAAATCAAAATAAAAACAAAAACTAAATTTTTATTAGTATTAGAGTTAGGATTAAGGCCTAGAATAGGGCAAGGTCATTGATTATACCAAAATTTTACAAGGAATTTTTTTTGTTAGAGCCTTAAAGATAATTTCATAAACAAGTTTTTGCTTTATAGTCATTTTTTAAAAAATATTCAAAAATTTGCATTATACCTGATTTTCATATTATACTGTAGCTCATAATAAAAATTATAGTGGTGTTGGACACCAGTGGTGTGATTAAACAACGCTATTCTTTTATTATATTAAATAAATATAATTTTTTTCTAAACATTGTTTTTATATAATTATCAAAACTCGCTACATTAACCTAATGCATTTACTAGTTTTACTATATAATTGTTTCTAACCCTAACCCTAATCCGAACCCTATTCCTAACCCTAACGAAAATAAATTTACATGTGTTTATGTTTGTTTTGATTATATATTATACAAGAGTGTGTCACCACTAGCGACAAGTACATTTTTTCTAAATTTATTATTGGTTTTAAAATTAATAAAATATAAAAATCTAGATTTGTATATAATAATTTATAGTAATATTTCTTTTCAAATAACTTTCTTAATTAAATTTATATTTTTTACATCAGCAAATTTATAATAGTATAATTTTACATAAGATCTTACTAACTGTAATATAAGCAAAATATTATGTAATATATTTCAAAATATTTCGAAATATCAAATTTTTGAAATATTTCGAAATATGTTACGAAATATTTTGAACCCTTCCAAAATATTTTAGGACTAGAAAACCAAGCTGGATCAGTAGATTTGTAATCTGAATTGCACATTAAACTGATTTTTCGAATAGTTCAAAATAGTTCGATAATGTTCAAATTCTGTACTACAAAATCAGATTAGATCTTTTGTTTATAATTGGATCTTTTATTTTGTTTTTTTTCACTTTTTTGTTTTTTATTTTTTGTTTTTGTTTGTTTTTTTTGTATTTGTTTTTTTTCAATTTTTTTTTAATTTTTTTATTTATTTATTTTTTAATTTTTTTATTTTATTTTTATTTTAGCACTTTACAAAAAAAACAACCAACTTTCAAAATCTTGCGCATTCCAACTATGACTTTCAACACTTTCAAGAACACACCCCAGCAATTTCTAAATTTTTAAGAACGCTTTTTTAGAAAAATGGGCGCGAATTTTTGCAAGTTTTGCAAATTTTTGCAAGTTCTTGCAAGGTTTCGCTTTATTTATTTTTTCGGTTCAGATTTTTTGTTTTTGTTTTTTTGGTTTATTTTTAAAATTATTTTATTAATTTATTTTATTTTGGTACTTTGCGAGAAAAACAAACAACTTTTGAAACATTGCACATGCCAATTATGACTTCTGACACTTTCAAGAACACACCCCAGCAATTTCTAAATTTTCAAGAAGCTTCTTTAAAGAAATGAGCGCAAGTTCTTGCAAGTTCTTGCAAGTTTTTGCAAGTTCTTGCAAGGTTTCACTTCATTTATTTTTACATTTCGTGTTTTTTGTTTTTGTTTTTTTGGTTTATTTTTAAAATTTTTTTTATTAATTTATTTTATTTTAGTACTTTGCAAAAAAACAAACAACTTTACGAACCCTTGTGCATGCCAACTATGACTTCTGAAAATTTCAAGAACACATCTACAATATTTCTAAATTTTCAAGAACACTTCTTTAGAGAAATAGGCACAAGTTTTTGCAAGTTTTTGCAAGTTCTTGCAAGTTCTTGCAAGGTTTTGCTTCATTTATTTTTTCGTTTCGTGTTTTTTGTTTTTGTTTTGGTTTATTTTTAAATTTTTTTTATTAATTTATTTTATTTCGGCACTTTGCGAAAAAAACAAAATTTTCAGAACATTGCGCATGCCAACTACAACTTTTGACACTTTCAAGAACACACCTCCAGCAATTTTCAAATTTTCAAAAACACTTCTTTAGAGAAATAGATACAAGTTTTCGCAAGTTTTCGCAAGTTTGTGCAAGGTTTCACTTTATTTATTTTTTCGTTTTGTATTTTTTGTTTTTGTTTTTTTTGGTTTATTTTTTTAAAATTTTTTTTATTAATTTATTTTATTTTAGCACTTTGCAAGAAAAACAAACAACTTTTCGAAACTTTGCATATACCAACTACGACTTGAAACATTTTCAAGAACGATAGAAAACAAAGAAGCGAAAATAATAGCTAACTGTGGAGTGAGCGAAAATAAATGTGTAGAGCTAGTCTTTTGTATATAGTAGTAATGCCACCAAAATTGATTTTTGAAAAAGACCTATTTCGTCTTCATTAGAGAAAATTAAAATTTTTTATAAGGAAGAGCAAATAAAATTTATATAGTTATGTTTCTTATAATTTTGTTTATTCAAAAAAGTATCAAATAATTTCGTCTTTCAAGTAAAATAGGTCAAAAACAATTTCGTCTTCAAATTTTAATTTCGGGTTTTAGAACCCGAAATGCTTTCGTCCTCATGTATAGTATATAGTAATAAAATTAGATGCGATGAAGTGCGAAAGTAGTTTAAAATATTTTTAATAATATAAAAATAATACATAATATATAATAAAGTATGTAATACTTAAAAATGCATATTTAATAAAGATAAAATATAGAAAAAAATAACATCACTCTCCCCAACGATCACTTGTACCAGATTTTCACACATATGAAAACAAAAAATTTGCTGGAGTTGTATGAAGAAGCGATACAAAATAATGGTTTTTATGCAGGTTAACCAAGGGTTTCTGGTCTATCGCCTTTGGGGACTCCTATATATATTTGGCATGCAAACCAAAAGCATTAGTATACAAGATAACTGGCAGGAGGTAGCGCCCTTGTATACAAAATTTTGGAGAAAGAATTCTTTCATCAACAAAGTTTTTTGTATAAGGCTTAATGGAGAACAGCAAATGAGTTTTTCACTATACTCCTTGGAAAATCTAAAGGACATGAACCGAACTCTACTACCATATTCTCGCTTTTTTCAGGTTTTTTTAGGGAATATTTTTGCCAATGTAAAAGTGGGAAATCCAGCTTACTCTCTCCAAAAGATTGGCATTGTTTACAATTCTGAATTGGGAACGAAGTCACGAGAAATCACGTTCTGCCACGTGTAGGCCGAAGACTGGCTTCGGTTTCGGTTTTGGAGGTGTTTTCTAGAAAATTCCTGCAGGGCTAACTCTACCCCGAAGATAATGATAAATATAATATGAACTAAATTTAAAGTAGAGCTAGATTTAATAGTATTATATAATTTTTAAACGATAGTTTATCCATTTTCAATTTTACTTTCTTTTTTTTATTTTCTATATCTTTTCTCTTTTTTCTGTTTTGGTTGTTTTGGTTCACGTTTAGGTGTTGTAGGCTTTTCCCCCCTTTCTTTTATCTCCTTTCTTTCTTTTGCATACTTTGTTTTTTCTTTGTGATATGGATGTAAATACTCCTTATCCTAGAGGCTAGGTAGGGTAAATTAGAAAAAAGTTAGTAATCTTGATAGATTAACAACTTCCAATCGGTAAACTGGAGACGGAACCTCCAGAAAGTTGGAGGCCCTCTAGGGAGATAAAATAAATTGTTGTTGCAATAATCGCGAATAGGTACTTTGGTAACGAGTCTTTATTGTTAAAATTGGAGGATTATAGGCAGAAATATCTATAGGTGTAAAATCATCACATCCAATATATAATAAAGGCAGGATTATTAACAAAAAAAAACAAATATAAAATATAATGTATAATAATAATAAATAACAATAATATATTTATACACAAAACTCTTTCTGCTAATCCTCATGGCCACACCCGTACAAAAAGGGAAGTCAAAAAATTCAAGACATTTTTACTAGCAAACAAGTCAAGCAAGCTTAACAAAAAAGATAGAAGAAAAATTTTAGCTGAAGTTTATTAGAATAAAAGTACTCACACACAAGAAACTGCAGGTATGAACAAGAAAAAACCACTTTTCAAAAAATTTTTAGCAATTTTTGAAAATTTTTGGGACATTAGTAATACCCTATAGTGCAGATTAGCTATAAACAAATGCGTGTGAAAATAAACAAAAAGTAAACAAACAACAATAAACAATAAACAAACTCAAAAGTCAAACATGTGACGAATTAGGAACAAATTTCTAGTAGATCAAATCTTGGCATAGATAATCAATGAACTTTGATTTAGTACCGAATTGGAAAGTTTTCTTTTTAAAAAAAGGCTGCCAAGCCATTAAATCAGGGGCCAGAAGTTGTATAAATTTGCTAAGAGAGGAATATAGAAAAACACAAATAATTGATAAAGAAATTTCTGAAACAATTCAGATAATTACTACAGAAGAAATTTTCATTATAAGGCAACTAATTGAAAACTATCTGAAAATTACAAACAGCAACTCAAGCTAATTAAAGAAGACGATAGGCAAACGGCTGAACAAAAAAAGAAAAGCTCTCTTATTAGAAACGGAAAGTGGGGTTACCGATTATAGAATTGAGGAGTTGGAAGAACAAAGAAAAACCCAGACTGACCAAATGTTAATTGATAGTATTTCTCAAAGAAAACGCCCCCAAAGTACTAATAGACTTAGACTCAAACAACAAACAGAACAAAGATATTGATATAGACATTCTACAAGGAAAAAAGTAGAATTTACTAACAAGAAACAAAATCCATATATCTCTTCAGAAATGCACAAAAGAAGGAAAAATGAAAAGAATAAACTTCCAATAGAATTGGATACAAATACAAACCAAAGTGAAGTAAAACTGGAAACGAAATTAGAACAAATAGTTGAAGATAAATTAAATGGAAAGGAAAACTTGGTACAACTAGAAATACTTCTCAATAGATTAAAAGGAAAAGTAAGAAAAATCTTACTTTGTAGGACATACCAAATGTAACTCTTGCGCAACAAATTAGAAAGAACCTCAGTTTCTACAGCAAAGTAACAGTCAAAGGTTTTATGGCAAACAGGAAGTCGAAGGCAGCATATGTAGAAATTGAGTTTAAGAATAAAAAACGGGAAAATGAATTAGTAAGTGCATGGGCTAGGACTCCGAGCTATTAGTATATAGGTTACTGAACTAGATGCATAGCCAACTTAATAACTTTTTTGAATATAAGATCTTAGATTTGCTTAAAATCAACAAAATTTTTTAAAAAGTTAGATTTTCAATTTGCATATTTTTTAACTAAATTTAAACAGTTAGAGATTGCAAATGCTTATTTTTGGTACTGATAGGGCATGGTTTACTACCATAGATTCCTAAAAATAAGTTATCTTTTTTAAATTTAAAAAATCGGAAGTAATTTTGAAGTATTATAACTTTTTAAGGAATTTGTACACAATAAGGAGTTAGCTTATTTTAGAGATATAAATCCTAAAAAGGTTTATTTATCTCAATGTTTACTTTTAAAATTTATTTCACATACTAATACACATTCTGATGTAAATAAATACAAACAAATATCTTTTTTATTATTATAATAATAATATAAATTAATTTTAAATTTTAAAAGCCATTGTAAGCGATTTAATAATCCAAATTTAATAATTTTGGTACTATTCGAATTGTCTCATTGAGACAAATCGAATGGTACCAAAATTATTAAATTTAGATCACTGTAGCACAAGATATTAATAATTTTATAATTTTTATAAAATCTTAACGATCTTGATAACCAGTAATCCAAATTTGATGATTTTGGTACCATTCAATTCGTCTCGATGAGGCGGTTCGAATAGTGCCAAAATTATCAAAATTGGATCACTAAATCACAAGATATCTGCAAAAAACTATTTGTAACATAATTTTATATAAAAATCTTTATATAAATTGTGTTGCAAACATTTTCATGAATATTTTGTGATCTAGTGATCTGATTTTGGTACTATTCGAACTGTCTCATCGAGACGAATCGAATGGTACCAAAATCATCAAATTTGCATTACTGGTTATCAAGATCGCTAAGATTTTATAAATTTATAAAATTATTAATATCTTGTGCTATAGTAATCTAAATTTAGCAATTTTGGTACTTTTCGAATCGGTTTATCGAGACGAATCGAATGGTACCAAAATTGTTAAATTCAGATTACTGTAGCACAAGATATTAATAATTTATAATTTTTATAAAATCTTAGCAATTTTGATAACCAGTAATCCAAATTTGATAATTTTGGTACCATTCGATTTGTCTTAATGAGATGGTTTGAATGGTACCAAAATTGTTAAAATCGGATTACTAGATCACAAAATATCTACAAAAACGTTTGTAATACAATTTATATAAAGATTTTTATATAAAATTACGTTACAAATCATTTTTTGCGATCTAGTGATCCGATTTTGATGATTTTGGTACCATTCGAACTGAACCTCCTTATTGAGATAAATCGAATAGTACCAAAATCATCAAATTTGGATTACTGGTTATCAAGATCGTTAAGATTTTATAAAAATTATAAAATTATTAATATCTTGTGCTATAGTAATCCAAATTTAATGATTTTGGTACCATTCGATTCGTCTTGATGGGACGATTTGAATGATACCAAAATCATTAAATTTGGATTATTAGATCTCTCACAATAGTTCTTCAAATATTTAATTAAATGCTATATGAAGAGGTAGCTTATTTTTAAAGTTAAAAATTTTATTATTGGTTTTAATTTAAAAATTAAGAATGGGTTATAGAGGTTTTTAAGTTTTTGTTTAAAATTAAAAGAGTAGCTTATTTTTGGAGTAATATATTTTCAGAAATATTTTATTATAAGTTAGGTAATATGTTTGCTTATTTTTAATAAATTTTTATGTGTCATATGGTAAAAATACTTATTGATATTAATAAAAATGCTTGCTTAGAGCTATAATAAAAAATTTTAAATTTTTTGTGACCTGTATACTAATGGCTCGGGGTCCTTATAGGCTGTCCATTTTGAACAAGAAAAGATGATGATCTGTCTTACCAAAGGGCAATATGATATGAAAACATTTGTAGAAAGAAGTAAACACAAACTTATTATCAAGAACATCTCTAAAACAACACTCCTTAGACAACTAAGATGTATTAATGCTAAAGCGGTTTACATTTCAGCTAATAGAAATGGAAACCAAAGAGGAATTGTTTCTATCTATTTCGCAAATGAACAAAATCATAACTCAGCTTTAGAAAAAATGGTATATTACTACTACACTAAATTAAAATAGGTTTCTAGAAGTAAATTAGAACCCAATTATAATCAATCAATAAGAAAGAAAAGAATTCTAACTGGCTTGAATGCTTTAAGTATTATTGGAGAACGTAGATTTGGTAAATCGAAAGAAATCCTTCAATTAGACAAAAGGAAAATAAACAAGTCCTTTAGTAATTATCCAGTGAAAAAAATAATAGAATCAGAAAACAAAGAGAACCTTAGGCACACTCTCTTCACGCAAGATGTATCACAATTCAGCACAATGCTATATGAAATACTTAAAAGGTTGAAACTGATTGAAGGTAGACAGGCCGGATATATTAATTTAGAAAGAAGTAACCTGCAATTTGAGTATATAGACCCTCTTCGCTCCTAAATGCGCATCAGTTGTACTAAAGAAATATGGCAAGATTTGTGCCTTGCCAAACAAGAGAAAAACAATGCACAAAACAGTTGTACTAATCACAAAGAACAACAATATACAGACTCAGAAAAAACTGGTTTAAGCAATCTTAGCGTTAGTTGTCATAACATTAATGGTCTCAAATACAATAGCACAAAGATAGAATAGTTAATTGAATAGGAGTAAAAGAGAAAATAGATATAATAGGGTTAGCAGAAACCAACATATCATATAAAAAGAGTAATTTCATACTAAAAGATGATAGCAGATATATTTCCTTTTGGGCAAATACTTGTAAAAACAAAAATAAAGGTTCAAAAATTGGTTTGTTGGTTTCAAAATCATGGGAACCCTACTTGGAGAAAATCAAAAGGAGAAACGAGTATTGCTTGGAGGCAACTTTCTTCTTTAAGCAGTTTATTTTGGTCATAGTAATGCTATATTTCCGCTGAATAACAAGAACCTTGCAAAAAAGGTGCAACAACTAGTCATTAAAAGGGTACTAGAAGGAAAGCAAAATGAACACTTTGTGATAATGGGAGATTTCAACTATATTATCGACTCAGAATTGGACCGTTACAACGAAAATTCAAACTCAACCAAGAAATACCTACCACTACTAGGGTTGTTAATGGAATACTCCAGACACTAATAAAATATATAACCCACTTCTGGAGTGCTCCGGATTGGGTTATCTCTTCGTACGTTATGCAGGCAAATTTGCCTGCAAAATTTGATTTTTATACAATTGCTAAAAAACGAAATAGGTGAGGTCCCCCAAAAATATATTTAATCCAATTTGGTTAGATTTGAATGATATTAACGTAAGGTATTATTTGTATAAAACGTGTTAATGATCATCAAATACTAACCGAAAGTTGCACTTATCGTGCATTACTGCGCCACACATTTGTCGATCAAACTTAAAAAAAAGTTTTATTGAATATATCGATATGTATATATAGTTTTTTTTTGAAACTAGTATATACAAGATTATTACTTACACATTTTGTTCTCAAAAGGCAAGTGTTTTGTTTTTTTTTTAAGTCATAAATGCTTATTATTTAATGACGTTATTTATTTTTATTAAAAAATATTAAAAAAATCATAGCTTTTTTTTTCCCATGAATGAATATGTACCATGACGGTATAAATAGTATAGTTATGTTCCGTGTTTAGACGATTTTTATTGTAAAGCGAAAGCTTTTATTAATTTAAAATAAAGAATTCAATTTTAACTGACTTACATACATACAGTATTATTATCTTGTACCTTGCATATATTTGTAATATGCATTTGGTGAATATATTTTAGATATAAATACCGAATATTAGATATAAATATAATAATAAGTGTTCTAGTTCTAATTATATTATACTAATTATGGCTAATTATGATTCGAAAGTAAAGTTTTAAAAATTTTATTTAAAATTTTAATTTTTTTAAAAAAAATTATAATTTTTAAAATCTCTAAAACCGTGTTGTTAATCTTATTTAAATTATTGTACAAAACGTTCTTTAAGTTTAAATTAGGTTAGGAATTACTTTTATAATAAAATATACTTTTGTTTTTATAAAAATTATTTAAATTATTAATTTATTGTTAATTACGATTTATACGTTTTAATACTGAATATTTAAACCTTCTTAATTTAGTCTTAAATAATTTTTTTTAAATAATTTTAAAATTGCCATATTTAATAAAGCTTAAAATAAAAATTTAGTAATAACATTAGAGAGCGTATATAATAAAAAAACTTAAAAAATTAAAAAAATTTATTTATTTAACTATAATTTGTACAAATTAATCAATTTTAGACGAGCAAAAGTTATTTTAAATATACATAATTTTTTATAATTTATAGCTTTAAAAAAGAAATATAATCTATAAGTATATATTTTAATAAAAATTTGAATCAATTTATTATAAAAAAAAATTTAAGATAATATAATATAACTTTTTGCAGACAAATTTGCCTGCATCTATCTAACAGACGAAGAGATATGTTTTATTATTGACTGGAGTGCTCCATTAACAACCCTAACCACTACACACTTGGTTAATAAACCAAGATTTTGTGAACACATTTAGAAAAGTGAATCCGGTGACGAAAAGAAGTTACATGGTCCAATCAGGATTACAGCACAAGAATTGATCAAGTTTGGATTTCTCACAATCTACTTGCTAGTCTAACTAAGGCCCAAATTTCAGATATTTTAGTAATTATAGATAGTGATTACAAGGTGGCAATGGCAGAAATCAAAATCAAATATTTAAAGGTTACACTAAGTTTAGCCAGTATTAGGGATGGCAAATGTTTTAAAACAACATGTTTTAAAACATGTTTTAAATGTTTTAAAACACCAATTTTTTTAAATAAAAATTATGATTTATTATTGAGCAATAATAATACAAAATTGCTTGTCACATGATATTTCTAAATTATAATCATTAATAATTTTACTATTGCTACAGTTACTGCAACAAATCGTTATACTGCCTGATCCACATTTTGATTCATAAGAGCACTTTCTAAAACCTACCATATTATATTAGAGGCATCACATATCATGTTATCTTACATATTGCCTCATACTATAGGCTTTAGTATTAACAATCATGATACTAATTTGTTTAGATGCTTGACTGTACCAAAAAAGGGGGACGTCTAAAGTGGAGCAGATTCTTACAATATATATTTTAGCGAATTAACTTTAGGGTTAGGGTTATCATAGATTAAAGTTAGATAGGTTTTAGATAGATAGATATATAAGCAAAATTGCCTTCCCGACATTTTTAATTAATCACCAAGGTAGGTTTAGACTACTGTTTTTTGTATATTTCAGGTTTTTCGCTTTTTGCTCGCCAAAGATCATTAAATTTCTATAATTTGATTGGTAACATGTCACGTGATTCTACTTCATTTTAGACAACCCCAAAAAAGGCAAAATCATAGTTAATGTGCAAATGAAGATAACGAAAAGCATTGCAATACATAATATGTATTGTGCTAGTATTAAAGTTTATTGCATGATTATTTATTGCAATATTGTAGCATATATTAGTGTAATTGATGTACAAACTAGAGGTGCAGGCAAATCGTCCCAATGATATCCCAATGATGTTACGGCTTAAGCCATAACTAGCTAAAGCTTATGTCGTAACTAGTTACGACAATTATTGGGATAATTCACCTGCGCCTCTAGTACATACTGAATCAAGATATACTTCTAGAAATAGCAAAAATAATTGCACCAGTAGCACACTACATAAAACAGGCAGCCTTGAATTAAAGTTTTAAACTACTACAAAAATAGCAGGATTCTATACAGAGTTTGGAGGGCTCAGGTGCAAATACCTAGTTTTAGCAGATGACTTCGTATATTAAGTCCTGTCAATAGGCAATTGTTAACAATTAGATATTAGACTGAATAGGCAATTAATTAAATTAATTTCCAATTGTACTTATTTGCCTTATTTATTAATTTACACAGAATCAACTTATTTGTTCGCCCGATTTAGACCAGTGGCTGTGCTTCAGATCGCTTCAGGCATGATTCCTGCTTACTATCTTTTTGATCTGTTGATTTCTGTCAACTGGAATTACAATGTGTGCTAATTTGATTATTCTACCAAAAAGGTAAAATCATTAAGTTAATTAGTTTGGATTGATGTGCATATATTAGTATGCACAGTCAACAGGTCGAAAAGATGGCTAAGCATACAGATCAATCACTGAGATTAGACTCAAAGTGGAATCCAAATACAAGCAAACGTGATGCAAAATTTTTTACATACAATAGCCAGGATTAAAACAAGTAAAAAGAATTAACTAAAAAATAACTACAATATCTTACCAAGAGTTGCCAATTCCACTATTAGAAGCAAACCTTTGTTAAATTTGAATATTCTATACATAAAGAACTTAGCAAAGCTTTATTTAAATACAAAATGCTAACTAATTTGATAGAATACATATAGTAATGCTATAATTTAATGCATTGTTGCTTAATTTCTGATAGTAATTTTTTTAATAGACCATTTACTCAGTATCGCTAGGGTTAGAATTAGTATCTTTATTAGTTGCAGATATATATTATTATTAAATTATTATCCTATGTATGTTAGCTAAAAGGCTTATTGAGGAAATAACTATCGGGAAAATCATATGCAACTATTCTAACTTATTATGTATGAGCGATTGCTCATTAAAAAAGTAAGGTAATTAAAATCTATAGTTGTATATACAAAAAAGAAATTAATACTACTTTAAAAGAGTAAGGGCAGAAGAATATTACTAAAACATGTGAAAATCAAAAAAAATTAATAATTAGAAAAATGAAACAGGAAAAAAATAGGAAATTAAATAAAATACTTTTTTGAATTTTTTTGAATATAAAAGAGATTAGATTAAGTGTGATAAAAATATATAAAGACAAAATTCGACTAATAAACAGCACAACTTTGGCTTGCAATAGCTTAATTAAAGTTGTTTTATGTATGAGCAATTGCTCGTTAAAAAAGTAAAGTAATTAAAATTTACAGTTGTATATACAAAAAAGAAATTAATACTACTTAAAAGAGTAATGGCAGAAGAATATTACTAAAACGTGTGAAAAATAAAAAAAAACATTAATAATTAGAAAAATGGAGCAGGAAAAAAATAGAAAATTAAAAGAAATACTTTTTTTGAATTTTTCTGAATGTAAAAGAGACTAGATTAAGTATAATAAAAATTTATAAAGGCAAAAATTCGACTAATAAAAAGTACAACTTTGGCTTGCAATAGTTTAATTAAAGTTGTTTTGTTTTAATGTCCTGTAGTTGTCCTTCTTCTAATATTTGTACCGATTATTTTTATTCTGCAGAAGAGAATAGTACAAATGCTAATAGTCTTTCTACTCGCCAAATATGCAAATATTGCAATAAAGATGCTGTAGATTTAGTTAATCGGTTGAAAGAACATTTGAATAAATGTAATTCTTTTCCTTTCAAACTTCGCGAATTAGCAGACTTAATTACTAGTAAAGCTCGTCGAAGTAGTGCACCTATATGACCTAATTCTACTACAATAGAAAATACTATTCAATCAAGACAAATGTGTTTTAAACCTATAACTAATTTTTTGGATAGTATGCCTTATAATAACAAAGTTATTTTGATCAAAAACTTGCCAAATTTTTTTATTCAGCTGCTATTCCTTTCTCTGCAATTGAAAATCCATATTGGATTGATTTTATTAATACACTTTGTCCTTCTTATAATTCACCAAATCATTGGCAAATGGCAAATAAACATTTGGATAACGCCTATTCTCAAGAATGTGAATATTTTAAAAAAGTAAATTATATTTCACTTATATCTGATGGATGGTAAATTTAATTATTAATTTTTTATGTAAATATATGTTAAAAATTAAAGGTAAACAGCAGTTGAAGAGTATATTTTTAATAATATTGGAATGTCTAAATAATGTTAAATAGTATTTTTCATTCTTTAAGTAACCCTTATTCTAACAAAGTTATTTAATTCTAAGAATAGTAGAATTAATTTGTTAATAGTAAGATATTAGTATTTTAACTATGATTTTATTTACTATAAAAAATTTTTTTAGCATTTCAAATTTATAATAAATCGAGTAAAATTTATAATTTTACCATAAAATTTATATACTCTTTGGTTGCAAATTACCTTAAATATTTCTTATATATCTAATTATTTAAATTATCATTTAAGGTCAAATATACGTTGTAATTTGTTTTAAACTTTATTTTCTGTTTTCCTGAACCAATTTTTTACAATGCAAGTTTTACTGGATCAGAATCACATAATGCTGAATTTATCTATAATAAGCTTAAATCTGTTATAGAAGAAATTGGATCATCTAAATTTGTAGCAGTCATTACCAATAATGCAAATACAATGCGTGCAGCATGGAGAATGCTTAACTATGATTATCCAAATCTTATCTGCATGGGATGTAATTCACATGTAGGCAACCTTTTAATCAAAGATATTCTTAAGCTAGATTGGGTAGAGGAGTCAATGAATGATACAAAAGAAATTATTACTTTTTTTAGAAACTATTATCGGGCTAAAGCTATTTTATAGCAAGAGCCTAATACAATTATACTTGTTAAACCAGTAGATACACGTTGGAGAACCTATCTTGATTCAGTTCAGTCTATTATTCGTTGTAAAATAGCAATTCAAACATCTGTTTTACAATCTACAATTTCTAATATCATAGACCATAATTTGAAAAACAAAATTTTGGGAGAAGAATTATGGAATAAGTTAGAACTCTTAAAATTGTTATTAATAACTTTTACACGTTTTATTAAATTATTTGAATTAGATACTCCATTATTATTCATGTTTATACAAAGTGGAATAATCTTTATTCATCAGTTGAAGAACTTAATCTAGATTTGTATCAAGAAAAAGATATTCAATTTGATTACTACAAGATTCGAATTTATTTTTCATCCTGCTTTAGTACTTGCTAATTTATTAGATCCAAAGTAAGTATAGTATAATATAAATATTAAAAAATAATATAATTCTTAATTTAATATTTTATTTTAAAAAGTTTTAGTTTAATTATCTTTTAAATAATTAATAATTTCATATAATTTAATCGTATAAGAATAATTTTAGTATCTTATACAAAGATATATCTTTAAAATTATTGTTTAATTTTTTAAAGTTATTTCTTATCAATAATATTAAATTATTATGAATGATATATATTTTTAGAAATTTATTATCTTGTATAATATTGAGTAAAAGAAATAACTTTGAAAAAGTTATATCATAACTAATTAATTATTTTACAATGCTTATATATATTTTATTAAAATATAATACGAAATACAAATACAACAATATATTTTAATAATATATGTACATGCAATAAAGCATTTCAAAACCTTACAAATAACAATTTTCTAATATAAATATTTAAATAGTTTTCATGGAAAAGCTTTAAAACCAGATGATTTAATGGATATTATTGTTCCTTATTTAAATGAAAGTTATCCATCTGCATGTAAGTTATATAAAATATTGGGTTATTTAATTCAAAATATATAAGTAATTTAATTTTTATTTTGAATTAGTTATATGGAACTATTCAAAAATATATTGCAAAATCAGATGAATTTTCTAATTCTTTACTTTGGGAATCGATTAAATATTCTAATTCTATTAGTTGGTAGAAATCTAATTTTGAATTTAAATACCCTTTGCTTGTAAATTTGGCAATTAAATTATTATCAATACCAACTTCATCAGCTTCAGCTGAGTGCAATTGGTCTTAATTTGGATTTATTCATAGCAAATTGCGTGCTAGATTAAGCAATGATAGAGTAAAAGAATACAGAAAAATATTGCAGAAGATAGTTGGTTTGACGAATTATAATAAAGTTTTATTTTTTAAAAATTTGTTATATGCAAAAAATAGAGTAAATATAATATTAAAAATGTATAGCAATATAATCTATATAACAAAATATTTATGTATAATTTGTAACATTTTTATAATATGAATATGATTCAATATATGTATATGTTTAAGTATATATATAATTTTATATTTTAGTATTGATTGAAAACCACTTTTGCTATATTTATTTAAATACATATTATGTGGTTATTAAAATAGACGTGTTTCTTTACTAATTGCTTAATATATAGTTTTATTAATAAAAACATGCAATTTGTTTTAAAACATGTTTTAAAACATGTTTTAAAACACTAAAAAATAAAAAACATGTTTTTTGCTATCCCTAGCCAGTATTAGAAGAAGAGGACAATCTACCTATATAACAAAGCCAGTGATGAGAACTAAAATAGTTATGCTAGTGACTTGGACGCATATCTAGCAAAAAGAAATTTAATAGTTTTATTAAATAGAATTGATTAGAAGGAAACAATAGATCAAGAATTTCTAAATCGTGTATGGGATAGTTTTATAAATGGAATTATCTGTGCTTCAAATAAAAATATACCAAAAAAGCAGATTATAAATACACTCAATTGTAGGAAGAAGGAAACAAAAGGGAAAAAGTCTCTTTTATATTAAGGTGTGGTGGAAATTAGCAAGATTATTAGAAAGATTAATAAATACAAAACAAATGGGATTGGACTAGAAAATTCTTTAAAATGGGACAAAACAATCTCCTCAATAAACACAGTACTAAACATAGAAATAGATCTTTGGAGGAGTCAAAATTTAACTAACTAGCAGGAGAATCTCAGAGGATAGTGGAGGATACTCAACCAAAAACTAGCAGAGAACAAAACAAGGAAAACCTGGTACAAATTGATTACTATACGAACGAAAGATGTGAAATGATATACAGCAGACAAGGAAAGATGCTTAAAAGTCTCCTAGAGAAACCATTCAATAAAATCCAATTAGACAGAATTATAGTACAAGAGAATGGAACATGGGAGCTAGTAAACAATCTACAAGAAGTAATAAACAAAACCAAAGAACATTTTCAAAAGCAGTTTAATTATACAAGTATATCAACAGAAAGCTCTAACATTTGGCAAAAATAGGCAGATTTCTTCGAACCAAAGTCCAAAATAAAGGCAAAATAGTACGATAGCCTCAGCGAAGAAATCACAAAAGAAGAATAGTATGAAATGCTCTCAGAAGTTAGAAAAAACACTGCTCCAGGTATTTCTGGAATAGATTATATGCTTATAAAGATTGCAAGTTCAAAACACAATCACTCTTTAGAAAGTTCGCAGAAATATGCATCAGAAGTGGCCAAATTCTGGAAAAGTGGAAAATTACACAGTTGTACCCCCAATTCTCAAGGAAGCAGACTGAGAATACAGCCTTTATAACGTGAGATCTATAGCACTCCTGAAAACATTTCGCAAATGTGTTACCCATATCCTCACAAAGAGAATCTCTAGAATTATCGTAGAACATAACATTTTACAAGATACAATTTTGCAGAACTCCCGGGTAATTCTACGGAGGACCCAGCACGTATTATCAACACAATAATGGAGGATGTGAAGGAGAAAAAAAAGGAGCTATAGTTGCTTCTACATAGAGATTGAAACTGAACATGGTATTACCGATTGCTTGGTCAAATTGGTCATAATCAATCACGAAATTTTTTGTTCGATCATGATTGATCAAACTCAATGATCGATCATAGCCTTTTGATCGATTATAATCGATCAAAGGCTATGATCAATCATAAAGTTTAATCGATTACAATTAGAGATTCAAACTTGATATAATCGATTTCAATCGATCAATGTAGTATGATCAGTAATTTTTTGATTGATTATAATAATCCTAATGATCATAACCACATTCTATAAGTACATCTTATTCAATATGGTTTGCCGACAATTTTTTTTATAAATTGTACCAACTTTAATCCTAAACTTAACTCTAACGACAATGGCTAAAATTAATTTGCCGGCGTAATTACTCTGTTGGTGAAATAACTTTTTATGAAACGGACTTGTCTGTGAATTAATCGACTGCAAAATAACCTTGCCTGAAATTAATTTTCTGCGAATTAAGTTTTCTGTGAAGAATATATAATAATGCCTAATACTTAAAGAATTAGACAAATACAAGGCAAAATTGCTCGGTAACAATAAATTTATTTCTGCATGTAAATTATCGATTCAAACATCAATTTACAATATATATAATATAACATAATCATCTGTATCTTGTTCATTCATAAAATCATACTATTTGGAAAATTCATCAAAAAGTACTTTAGCTGTAGGCCATTTTTGTGGATCTGAATTCATGTATAATTTCGCTAATTTAATATAACAATCAGGTGTTCCTGGTGCAAACTTTAATCTTAGTCCACTACAAATTTTTAGTGCTAAATCATTATCAAATAAATCAAATGGTGGAATTCCTGTGGTTATTTCTGCCATAACAACTCCAAAACCATAAATGTCAGCTGCTTGTGTATATTTTCGGCCTAACAAAATTACAGGAGGACTATAAGGCATAACTCCATAAACCCCTTTTTTCAATGTAGATTCTTTATTATTTCGTAACAATCCCAGATCTGTGATATATGACTTTATTATTTTTTCAAGCCATAAATCCTCTTTATGTTGCAGAATATTACCACTATGAAAATCACAATGAATATATCCTGCTTTATGAATTTGAATTAAGTCTTTTGATATGTCTGTTAGTCGTAATAATTTATCTTTCCATGTAAGTTTTTTAAAGTTTATCCTCAAATATTGACGAAGATTATTACTATTTACATATTGAAACGCCATTAAATATTGATTTGTAGCAATATTTTGAGTTAGTCCATATACTCAAAGTCTACTACTTGTCAATCTACGTTTCATGTGATTTTTAAACTTATTAAATAAACCAATTCGTGTAAATACTTTATATTATTAGATATACAAAGTTAATCAAAAATTAATTAACCTACTTCCTGTAAAAATTTAGTGGAACTTGTTTGAGAATCGGGTAGAGTTTTAAGTGCAATTATAATTGGTTCCGTACGTGACTGTATATATTTTTCTTCATTATAAATAGTTTTTCTTTTTCCATCTAACCAGGTTGCTGAAAATACACATCCGAATCCTCCTTTGCAATTTCTTGAATATTATCCAACCTATTAAAAGGAATCCATTCAATTATATCTTCATAGGTTGTGGCATTAAATTGGAATTTTTTAATACAATCGTCGACATTCTTATTTCCACTTGTCCATCCTTGTGTTGTTTTCTGAGGGCTACATGTTTGGCACCAAGCTGGCGATGTGTTATATCGGTTGCAATTTGCGCATTGTTCATTTCGCACATTTCTATTAAAGTCAAATATCAATATATATTCATTTGTGGATGTGTTTTGAGTTAATCCATAGACATTGTTACCCTCTAACTGCATATGATTTTAAACTAACAAAAATATACTGAAGTAGAATTTATTTATATGAATACGTTATTAATTAAATAAACTACATACATAATAAATATTATAACCTTACTTTTTTTAATGCATCTAACAAATTTTGTGAATTATTTAATGTTTTAAGTTTCACTGTGCATGATGGAGTATGTAACTGTGTATATTCACCATATCTAATATATTTTGCATCTCATACACCATCTAACCAAGTTGCCAAAAATCCATCATCAAACTTTTGAATAATATTTAATCTATTAAAAGGAATCTATTCGACTATATCTTCATAGCTTGTACCATTAAGTTAAAATTCTTTAATGCAATCGTCGACATCCTTATTTCCACTTGTCCATCCTTGTGTTATTTTCTGAGAATTGCATGTCTTACATCAAGCCGGTGATGTGTATATTGGTTGCAATTTGCACATTTCCTATTATATTTAGATCTTTTCGAACCAAATTCATCAAATACCAATATATATTCATTTGTGATTGTGTTTTTAGTTAGTCCATAAACAATTTTACCCTTTAATTGCACATGATTTTTAAACTTACAAGATATAAATAAAATTTTTTATGTAAATACATTATTAATTAAATAAACTATATAGAATAAATAATATAATCTTACTTTTTTTAACGTATCTAATAAATTTGGTAAATTAGTTAACGTTTTAAGCTCCACTATGTATGATGCTATACATGAATACGTGACTGTGTATATTTATTGTCTACATATCGTATACCATCTAACCAGGTTCTAAATATCTATCACTATTATTTCGAATATTGTCTAATCTATTAAAAGGAATCCATTCGATTATATCTTTATATTTTATAGCATTAAGCTAAAATTCTTTAATACAATCATCTACATATATATTTCCACTTTTCCATCCTTGTATTATTTTCTGAGGGTCACATGCTTGACACCAAGCTGGTGATGTGTTATATCAGTAGCAATCTGTACATTCTTCATTATCTTTGTTTCTTTTCGAACCAAATTCATCAAATATTATTATATATACATTTGTGGATGTGTTTTGAGTTAATTCATAGACATTTTTACCTTCTAACTGCATATAATTTTTAAACTAACAAAATATACCAAAGTAGAATTTATTTATGTAAATATTGTACGTTATTAATTAAAAAACTGCACACATAATAAATATTATAACTTACTTCTTCTAATGTATCAGACAAATTTTGTGAACTATTTATTGTTTTAAGTTTCACTATGCATGATGGAGTTCATAATTTCATATATTCACCAAATGTATATTTCAAATATCATACGCTATCTAACCAGGTTGCCAAAAATCCTTCATCAAACTTTTGAATATTATTTAACCTATTAAAAGGAATCCATTCGATTATATCTTCATAGCTTGTACCATTAAGCTAAAATTCTTTAATGCAATCGTCGACATCCTTATTTCCACTTGTCCATACTTGTGTTATTTTCTGAGAATCGCATATCTGACACCAATTTAAATATGTGTTATATCGGTTGCAATATGCACATTTTTCTTTCCACGCATTTCTTTTAGAACTAAATTCATCAAATACCAACATATATTCATTTGTAGTTGTGTTTTGAGTTAATCCATAGACATTTTGGCCCTCTAATTGCGCTTGATTTTTAAACTTAAAAAATATGAATATAATTAATTATGTAAATACACTGTTAATTAAATAAACTACAGGTATAATAAATAATATAATCTTATCTTTTAATATATCCGATAAATTTTGTGAGCTAGTTAATGTTTTAAGTTCTACTCCACATGATGATGCATGTGACAGCTTATATTCACCATTTCTAATAGAATTTGTATACCGTACACCATCTATTCAGGTCGCTAAAAATCTATTACCAATCTTTTGAATCTTATCTAATCTATTAAAAGGAATCCATTCAACTATATCTTCATAACTTAGTTGAAATTCTTTAATGCAATTGTCGACATCTTTATTTCTACTTGTCCATCCTTATACAGGGTCACATGTTTGACACCAAGCTTTAAATATATTATATCGGTTGCAATTTGCACATTTTCTATACTGCAAATTTCTTTCAGAACTAAATTCATCAAATACCAATATATATTCATTTGTGAATGTGTTTTGAGTTAATCCATAGACATTTTGGCTCTTTAATTGCACATGATTTTTAAACTTAAAAAATATGGGTATAATCATTTATGTATATAATAATAATATAATCTTCTTTTAATATATCCGATAAATTTTGTGAGCCAGTTAATGCTTTAAGTCCTACTCCACATGATGGCGCACGTGACTGCTTATATTCTCCATTTCTATAAATAACTTCAATTATAACGATTTGATAAATTAGATACGGGTTTAATATATGATATGATCGGTCATAAATTATGACCAATTTAACAATTTGACCAATTAAGTGTATTGACCAATCAAAGTACATGATCGATTATGATTGATCAAACAATTTTGACTGATTAAGTGATTTTGACCGATCAAGTGATTTTGACCGATCAAAGCACATAATCGATTATAGATCGATTTATCTTGCACATGTTCGATCATGACCGATCACAAAAAATTTAACCGATCTTAACCTCTACTTCTACAAGATATGTCAAAGGTATTTGATTCTGTGCCTCTGTATATACTGAACCTAGCTCTACAAAGAATCAAGCTCCCCGATAATATTCTCTCCTTTATATTAAATTTATTCCAGGAAAGAAAGATTAAAATCATAACAGCACATGGGTTAACAAAAAAAATTCAGGCGGATAGAGAAATAGATCAAGGAGGGGTCATCTTACCATTACTGTGGAGGTTGTTTTATAACCCTTTACTGTGTCGAGTACAAGAAAGTAAAACAGTAGGTTATAGGCAGGATTGGCAATAGAGTCAATAGTTATGCGAATGAAGCTCAAAAAACTAGTATCCATTGATTCTATTCAGAGCTCCATTGGCTTCATTCACTGCTCCATTGGGCTCTATTGAGCTTCATTGCCAACCCTGGTTATAGGCTATAGTGTAAAAGTTATATGATCTCACCTACAATCGTAATGTAACTGCATTAGCGAGAATTGCAGTAGTTGCATATGCTAATAATATGACCTGGATCATGGAATCAAAGAAACAACTTCAGGAAATTACTCATATAGCCGAACAGTTTTACTTACTCAATCAGATTAAGGTTAATTAAAATTGCTAGTACTTAATAATTGCGACCCCAACCAATAGATCACCCTTAGTAGATAGAGAGTAATCCCAGAAAAAAGAAGGTCCTTGATTAGAGTTCTGGGAGTTTGGATAAGTAAGAGCATGCAGAAATCACTCATTTAGCAAAATCATCGTATATTGTGAGACAAATAGTGAGCATCTTGTACAAAAAAAAATAACTATCAGTCAACTTACCTATATTAACAATATGATCATAATTTTGAAGTTATGCTACTTACTCCAAATATCTAAACTCTCAAAACAGGTATTAGAAAGAGTTTACTAGCAGTATATTAAGCTCTATAAACAAAAAATAGGACTAGCATGTACAGCAAATAACCAAATTATTACGTATAACAATTTAGTAAATGGGGGAGCCCACAGCAAAAGGATGCTTCGGGTCAACCAATCAAATTTTGAGATTATATAGAATAACCAAATAGCAAATGAATATTTTTATAAAAACAATGTTTAATAGTTAAATCTATTAATAAAAAAGTACATAATTTTGTCTAATTATTTTGATACTATTATATAGATGATAATCGTATACCAATTTTGGACATGATTTTCTCAAAATCATGTGATTGTCCCGAAGCATCCTTTTGCTATGGGTTCCTCCAAATGTTAAACCACTCTGGTCAGAACTATTAATAAAGCAGGTAACAAGTGTTTTGAAAAGACTTGGTAGCCATGGTATTATTAAGGAAGTTACAAGAATTCGAATAGAACAAGGAATTGTATTTGCAGGCTACCTAAACTGAACACATATTACAGAAGTACCAAGTTGGCTAGCTAGAATTTGGCAAAATAATCTAGTATGTTTGTCGCTGTTTAAAGCAAAAAGTATAAATTGTGAGATCAACCTGTATGGGGAGGAATATTCAGGATGAAGGACCAATCCATTGGGTGTAGAAATCAACAAAATCCTGCCAGAAAAGGTATCCGCAAAAGCCTACTATCATCTTCATAAATTGGGTTTGGTTTATATAAAACAACTACTCGAAGAGAATGGAAAAACTCTCTTGACATGGTTACAAATTAAGCTACTCCGGGCAAGAAGCAAAAAGGGTAGAAAAGCTGGTTGGTTCAAGTACCTAGAAAAAAATTTAATCACAAATGCAAGTACACGCCAAATTATTTCAAGCTATCAAATAAATACGCCAAATAACCTTGCTTCCAGATTGGTCCTCAGTAGGCTACAAAAAGATAATAGGCACAAAGAAGAAATCTACTTTAGAAATAAAAACACTTCATTAGAGCTTGGTAAAGTTCTTAAGAAAGGGAAAAATAGGGTTCTTTTTGAACACTGAACAACATCAAAAGTTCAAAAAAATCAACAAGAATGGCTAGTAGGTGTAAAGGTTGTACATTTAACATGCTCAAAGCTAGCCAAATTTGCCTTAGTCGAATTTCTAAACAGGACATAATTGAAGTTCTTCCTCTTTCAGAAAAGCCAAGTAAGGCAGGTCACTTGCAAATATCAGCTAAAATATTTGAAAGTTCACATGTAGGAAGTAATGAGATAGGGAAAACGGAATCCATTTTGCAAAAATTGGAAACCGTGGAGAAACTAGAAATAGAATTAGTCAAAAATATAATTAGCAATGTAGATATAGCTTCAGATTAATAGATAGATTGGTAAAGATTTTGAATAGGGGGGAAAGAAATTTGGTATTTTATACAGAACAGTTCCCTGATGATAAAAGAGAAAACAAACCCAAGTATAGCGCAGATGAGATTTAGTTGGGTATTAGTAGATCTAGTAAAGAACATAGCATTAAATAAATTTTATGGAAAAACAAGCTTATGGCTGTCTTCAACTAAACCAAAGCTCTTAGCAATCTTGTTAGCACTCTTGGTTTGTCCAAAAAGGGGTATAGTTACAATTTTTACAGATAGTCTAGCTGTGACTAGCAGAATTGAGAAGTGATAGAAACAGGTATCCAATAGCTGTTGGTACAAGAAAAAAAATTTTTTGATAGTATCTCAAATTGTTGAACTTTGTATAATCAAACAATTAGAGCTTAACTTGCAGAAGGTTAAAGGCCATAGTAATGACAGATGAAACGACAGGGCAGATCATCTAGTAAAAACAGCAATTAGGGATTCTTCTGCAAATATAGTTCTTATAAGAAACAAAGCATTGATACGAGAAGTATTATATTGGAAAGGCATTTTGGTTGAGATGCCTATTTGTAAATTTCTGGGTACGCTTCATAATATGAGCCTAAACTCTGCATGGAGTGAAACGAAAGCTTTTGAGTTGGTCAAGTCAGTAGAGGAAGGAGAAAATTTTTGCTGGAGAATTTTTTGAAGTAGATTTAAAACCAAGCTCAGATCCAAATATAATTCTATCTCCAAAAGCAAGAAGATATCAACACAGATTAAATTCTTAATGAACTTGGCACCAACCCTTGAAACGCTCTATAGACGAAAGCCAAACATCTACGATTCTCCAAACTGTATTTGTTGCTTTGAAAACGAAGTTGAAACGCTTGTTCATATTACAAAATGTACCGCCTATGAGGCAAAATGGAAAAGAATCAAAGGATCATAGTAGAAATTGCATGGAACACACTTATTACAGAAGCTAAAAGCAGAGTTAACACATTCTTACTCTCTAAGACTATCTTCGGTATTGATAGAGATAGTAGAGTCAATGTGATATTAAACATGATTAAAAAACTAATAGGTCAAACGGTGGTAGATGACCTTAACGAATTTTTTCCAAGCTACAAAGATAACAAAGCGGCTATAATAGTAGTACTTCAGGGCTATTGGAACTATTTTTACGAGGATATATGTAAAAAAGGTGCATCAAATAGTTGTTTGGGAAAAAGGTCAAGGCATAACGAAATAGTCGAAGCAACTAAAGCAACTTAGGTCTACTAATAGTGTAACTATCACAAAGGCATTTAAGAAAAATAATAATAATACAAGAGCAGGGCCGAGCTCCTATCTGAATCAAGAAAACTCCAGCTTAATAAGGAGGTGGAAAGAAGGGAAGAAAGTAGTTTCATTGTTAAATATGAGCCAGGCAACAAATGTTGCAATAGAGATTTATTAAAACTGATAAGAAACCCTACTAGTATGGTTCTTGATGGTTTTGATGTTAAGACCCAACTTCCAAAAGTTGGTGTGACAGATCGTATTTGGGCACTTCTCGAAGTAGCCAAATAAGGTTAGGCTTATACAGTGATGTCACTTGGTTATTTGGCCAGCCAATGGCCGAGGCAGGACCCCAAGCTATTAGTATATAGGTCAGTGAACTAGATGTGTAGCCAACTTAATAACTTTTTTGGATGTAAGTAGGGTTCCGCAATTTGATTTAAACTTCAAATATTTGAATCAAATATTTGATCAAATTCAAATTCAAATTTGACTATATTCAACAGCAAATTTATAATAGCATAATCTTACGTAAGATCTTACGAACCGTAATATAAGCAAAATATTACGTAATATATTGCGAAATATTTTGAAATATCAAATTTTCGAAATATTATGAAAGTAATTTCGAAATATTTCGAAATATATTATGAAATATTGCAAACCCTTTCAAAATATTTTAGGACTAGAAAACCAAGCTGGATTAGTAGATCTGTAACCTGAATCGCGCATTAGACTGATTTTTTGAAATAGTTCGAAATAGTTTGATGATATTCAAATTCTGTACTACAAGATCAGATTAGATCTTTTGTTTATAATTAAATCTTCTATTTTGATTTTTTTCAATTTTTTGTTTTTCATTTTTGTTTTCGTTCGTTTTTTTGTTTTTTTTTGTTTTTTTCATTTTTATTTATTTATTTATTTTTTAATTTTTTTATTTTATTTTTATTTCGACACTTTACAAGAAAAACAACCAACTTTTCGAAACCTTGCACATGCCAACTACAACTTCCAACACTTTTAAGAACATACCTCAGCAATTTCTAAACTTTCAAGAACGCTTCCTTAAAGAAATGGATGCAAGTTTTTGCAAGTTCTTGCAAGGTTTCGCTTTATTTATTTTTCGTTTCGTGTTTTTTGTTTTTGTTTTTTTAGTTTATTTTTTAATTATTTTATTTATCTTTATTTTGGCACTTTGCGAGAAAAACTAAAACTTTTTCAAAACCTTGCACATGCCAACTACGACTTTTGACACTTTCAAGAACACATACCAGAATTTCTAAATTTTCAAGAAAACGCTTCTTTAGAGAAATAGGCGCAAGTTTTCGCAAGTTTTCACAAGTATTCGCAAGTTTTTGCAAGTTCTTGCAAAGTTTCGTTTTATTTATTTTCTCGTTTCATGTTTTTTGTTTTTGTTTTTTTGGTTTATTTTTAAAAATTTTTTATTAATTTATTTTATTTTGGCATTTTGGAAAAAACAAAACTTTTCGAAACCTTGCGCATTCCAACGATAACTTCTGACACTTTCAAGAACACACCTCCAACATTTTTTAAATTTTCAAGAACACTTCTTTAGAGAAATGACGCAAGTTTTCGCTAGTTTTGCTCATTTTTGCAAGTTTTTGCAAGTTCTTGCAAGGTTTTGCTTTATTTTTTTTTTTGTTTTGTGTTTTTTGTTTTTTGTTTTTTGGTTATTTTTAAATTTTTTTTATTAATTTATTTTATTTCGGCACTTTGAAAAAAACAAACCTTTTCGAAACCTTGCGCATTCCAACGACGACTTCCGACACTTTCAAGAACACACCTCCAACATTTTTTAAATTTTCAAGAACGCTTCTTTAGAGAAATGGCGCAAGTTTTCGCAAGTTTTTGCTAATTTTTGCAAGTTTTTGCAAGTTCTTGAAAGGTTTCGCTTTATTTTTTTTTGTTTCGTGTTTTTTGTTTTTGATTTTTTGGTTATTTTTAAATTTTTTTTATTAATTTATTTTATTTCGGCACTTTGCAAAAAAAACAACAACTTTTCGAAACCTTGCGCATTCCAACGACGACTTCTGACACTTTCAAAAACGATAGAAAACAAAGAAGTGAAGATAATAGCTAACTGTGAGATGAGTGAAAATAAGTATATAGGGCTAGTTTTTTGTATATAGTAATAGAATTAGATGCGACGAAGTGTGAAAGTAGTTTAAAATATTTGTAATAATGTAAAAATAATATGTAATATATAATAAAGTATGTAATATTAATTAAAAATGTATATTTAATAAATGTAAAATATAATATATAATAATAAATAAATAAATAAAAATTTTATATTAAATTGCGAAACCAAGCAAAATATTGCAAAAACCTGTAAAAAAAAATGATTATGTGAATATGTATATCGTTTATTTATTTTTGAAAATTTGCGAAAATTTGCAAAATATTGCGAAACAATGCGGAAATATCAAAATATTACCTCCTGCGCGCATTAGTTTATTGATCTGCATGAGTACGTGACCCCTGTAGGGGGGTAATTTGCATTTTTTTTATTTGCAATATATTTCGAAATATTTCGAAATAATAACCGTAATATTACCGTAATATAGCGTAATATATTGCGTAATATGCCGTATCAATCGTAAGATTTTTGTAATATTACGGGCCGTAATATCTTACGTAAAATTACATATATATAATTCGCTGATGTAATATATAAGCCTAACCTTATTTGGCTGCTTCGAGGAGTGCCCAAATACGACCTGTCGCACCAACTTCTGAAAGTTGGGTCTCAACGTCAAAATACCGTCAAGAACCATACTAGTAGGGTTTCCTACTAGTTTTAATAAATTTTTCCATTGCAACTAATATTGTATGATTTATATTCAACAATGAAATGTCCCTTTTTTCTTCCCTCTGTCTCACTACCGAGTTGGGAATTTTTAGTTTGTATGTTTACTCGATCCTACTCCTACTCTTATCTTAATATTCCCTTGTGGCCACGTAGTGACTTCACCGTTAGTAGACCTGCAAGATTTTGGCTGTTTTGACTGTTTCGTTATTCCTAGTTTTTTCCCAATCGATTATTTGATTACACCTTTTTTTCCAAATGTCATCATAAAAATGATTCCAGTAACTCTAGAGAACTGCCATTATAGCAGCCTTGGTGGTTCTGTAACTTGGGAAGAATTCGTTGAGCTTGTCTACCACCTTTTGGCTTATTAAACCTTTGGCCATGTTTAATCTGATACCAGCTCTACTTTTTACATCCCTTCCAAATAAAATCCTGGAGATTGCAGGTGGGTTGATCCTGCTTTGAGCTTCTAGAGTAAGCGTGTTCCATGCATTTTTTCCTGTAAGCGCTTCAATTCTTTTCCATTTTGACTCAAAAGCAGTACATTTTGTGATATGGCTTAGCATCTCAATTTCATTTTCCTGGCAAAAGATTCAGTTTGGCGAGCATAGATATTCAGTTTTCGCTTATGTAGTACTTCAAGAGTTGGAGCCAAATTCATCAGAAATTTAATCTGTGTTGATACCTTTTTGCTTTTAGAAATAGAATTACACCTGGTTCCGAGCTGGGTTTTATACCTATCTCAAAAAATTTTCTAGCAGGAATTATTTCTTTCATCCTCCACTTTAACTGCTTTGAAGGCTTTTGTTTCATTCCATATAAAATTTAAGCTCATGTTGTGTAGTATGCTAAGAAATTCACAAGTGAGTATTTCGACCAGGAACTCTTTCCAATATAATGCTTTGTATATCAATGATCTGTTTTCTATAGACACCAAGTTTGTAGCAGTATCCCTGATTGCTGCTTTTGCTAGATGATCTACTCTATTATTCCATATATCATCACTATGGCCTTTAACCTTTTGCAAATTAAGCTCGAGATGTTTAATCATACATAGCTCGACAATTTGTGAAACTATCATATAGTTCTTTTTCTTGTACAAACCACTATTGGATACCTGTTTCCAACCCTTTTCAATACTATTAATAGCGGCTAGACTATTAGTACAAATTGTAACTACACTCTCCTTCGGACAAACCAGGAGTGCTAACCAAATTGCTAAAAGTTCTGGTTTGGTTGAAGACGGCTATAGACTTGTTTTTCCATAATATTCGTCTAATGCTATGTTTCTTTTTAGGTCTGCTAATACCCAACTAAATTTCATTTGTGCCATATTTGGATTCGCCTCCTCTTTTATAATCAAAGAACCATCTGTATAAAAAACCAAATTTTTTCTCACCTATTCAAAATCCTTAATAATCTATCTATTAAATCTGAAGCTACGTCTAAATTTTTTGTTTTATTTTTAACTATTTCTACTTCTGGTTCCTCCACCTAGTGATTGTACCCGAGTAGAACCTGCTATTGTATACAATAGTAATTTATCCGGATATCTGGGTAATTTAATAGTAACCGGGTAGAGGTTTTTCCAACAGGTACAATCTCTACCTCCACCATTTCCAATTCTTGTAGAATCGATTCGGTACCTCCTATTTCATTACTTTTAATACATGATCTTTTAAACATTTTTAGCAGGTGCCCTGCTTCGATTGTATTACTATATATATATATATTTTTTTTTACTCTTAGGCAGTCTCACAGATGATCTTTATTAGAATACTTGTAAATTTCAGGAATTACAGTGTTATTAACAATGTTAATCTCTAATTTGCTGAACCCTACATTATACTGATCCTTTGATTTCAAGAATACAATATGCGACCTGCCACACTAGTGCCATAGAAAAATGCTAAAACAAACTAGGAGTTTGAAATCAAACTCAAGGGCGTTGTCAAACAGCCTAACTTTTAAACCTTCTTCTTCAAGCTTCTCGAGAAAAGAATACTAGTAAAAAAAAACAAATATTTAGAAAAAAAAAGGGGAAAATAAATGAGAAATAAACTAAACTACCTAAACGAATACCAAAATAAACAAAATAAAAAGAGAAGAAGGCAAAAATTAGACTGTATGATAGCACCAATTTCGCCTGGATTCAAGTATAAAAATTATATAATACTATGTTGGTAAAAATACCAAGTACTATATTTACAGCAAAAAAACATAAAAAAAAGCTGGCGAGGATAAAAAAAGAAAAGAAAAGCTACGACTAAAAGAATGTTCTAGAAGGAAATTTCAGTTTGTGTTTATCTCCAACTTATCTATGTCCTGAATTTTACTCATGACTTGATCCAATTCGGAAGCTGCATTCCCAAAATGGAAGAGTAAACAATGTCGATCTTTTGGAGGGAGTAAACCAAATCGCCCACTTTTGTTGAAATTTCGAAACACCAAAAGGCACCAAGGAAAAGTACCAAAACTGAAAGAACTTTAAAAGAATTACGCCATACCAAATAAGATATCTAACCAAATATTTACTTCTGTTTTCACGTCCATAAAACTTGACAAATCTCCAGGCTATTATGCCTACTACTTCTTCACTTGGTAGTACCAGAGACTTCTGCTCGGAGGCCTCTCTCATAAGGGTTCGAATCTTTTTTAACTCTATTTCAGCTACAATCAAGCATATGATGATTAGCCTTGAGTCCCAGCTACTACTAGTAAAGTTTTGTTGCATGTTAAATATGTTAACTGTATGGTTTTCGTAGGTCAGAGTTCTTGAAAATTTTGGTACGAGGGATCGTTGGAAAGAGTTCTTTTGGATTGTATTACTATAAATATTATATAATATTTTAATATACTATATAATATTATATAAATCTAGATTGATCTACAATCTAGCAATTGGATTTTAATAGTTTTGGGCTTGTTAGAATCCTCTCTTTGAGAAGATCATTTTGGTAGTTAAATCATCTAAAATGGTTTGATAGATCCAAAGTTATATAATATCAAAGTTTTTTATTAATTAATATATAATTTTTTTGTACAATTTGATTGGCTAATAAGGTGTCAGGTGTGGGTAGGTAGAGGTAGCCCCTTAAGATATAGAAATCACCTGATTTATAACTCTCCCTAATATATAATAAAATATGTAATATTAATTAAAAATGTATATAGTCAAACCTCCATATAGTCACCCTCTATATAGTCACAAAACCAATATAATCACTTTTGTAAGTTTACCAACCTTTTTACTATAATTTTTACCTCTATATAAGCACATTTGTATTATAATCACTATCACAATTTTTTATTTACCATCTATATAAAACTACCTCTACATAATCACATTATTATTATAATATTTTGAATTATTTATTTTATTATTACAGTATAAATATTTTTTTAAGTTATTAATTATTATTTTTTAACAAGTAAAAATTTTTAAATTTGTTTTTTTTAATAATCGATTACGTTTTCTACATGTAAAAGTTAAAATTATACTAAGCAAATTGAAAAAATGCTATAAGTAACATTGTTCAGGAGACAAAATTACACATATTTTGAAATTTTTAAATAATTTGAATAACATTTTATTATTATACTTTTACAATTTATGTTTAGGCAAAAAAAATTAAAAAAATTAAAATTTTTTTAATTTAATCGTAAATTATAAAAGTGTATTAATAAAATTTTAACCAAATTATCTCAAAATTTCAGAGTATATGTAATTTTGTATCCCGAACAACTTTACTTAGATCATTTTTATCGATTTACTTTAGATAATTTTAACTTTTATATGTAGCTACGATATACGATTATTTTAAAAAAATTTTTTTAAATTTTTTTTAAAATAATCGTATATCGTAGCTACATATTAAAATTAAAATTATCTAAAGTAAATTGATAAAAATGATCTAAGTAAAGTTGTTCGGGATACAAAATTACATATATTCTGAAATTTTGAGATAATTTAGTTAAAATTTTATTAATACACTTTTATAATTTACGATTAAGTTAAAAAAATTTTAATTTTTTTAATTTTTTCGCCTAAACATAAATTGTAAAAGTGTAATAATAAAATGTTATTCAAATTATTTGAAAATTTTAAAATATATGTAATTTTGTCTCCTGAACAATATTACTTATAGCATTTTTTCGATTTGCTTAGTATAATTTTAACTTTTATATGTAGAAAAGATAATTGATTATTTAAAAAATAAAAATTTTTATTTATTAAAACTTCTATATAATCACAATTTTTTTTATATGCAATTTTATTATAATAGTGATTATATAGAATTCCTCTATATTAGTCACATCTCTATATAATCACCACTTTTTGTATCTCGAGGGTGTGATTATATAGAGATTTAACTGTATTTAATAAATATAAAATATAATGTATAATAATAGGGAATAGAAATTTGTTGCACCGCAACATGTCACACCTCCTGATTCTGACCAATCAAATCGCACGATTTTGTAGACAAAAAATTTTAAGTTTTAAAAATTAAAAATTTTACTAGTATGATATTAAAATATATAGTGTAAAATTTTATTCTGATCAACTTTTTCTAAGTCATAAAGATAGGTTGTCTTAGTAAATAAAAACGGTTTATAAGAAAAATCAAAAATTTTGAATGTTAGTACATATAAAACTTTTTTTACCAATATAATCTATATTTACGTATAAATATTATATGTAAAATTTTATGCTAAATAACTTTTCTAAGTTAAAAAGGTAGATTGTTTTAGTAAAAAAAAAGTTTTATATATGCTAACTTTGAAAATTTTTGATTTTTCTTATAAAACGTTTTTTTACTAAGACAATTTATCTTTATGACTTAGAAAAAGTTGTTCAAAATAAATTTTTTACATTATATAACATGCTATTTTATATATATTTTATACTTTATTAAGTAAAATTTTTAATTTTTAAAAAATAAAATTTTTGCCTATAAAATTGTGCAATTTGATTGGTCGGACCAGGGGTGCGACATGTCACAGGTGCGACAAATTTATTTTCCCATAATAATAAATAAAAAAATATAAAATTTTAGATTAAATTGCGAAACAGTGCGAAATATTGCGAAAACTTGTAAAAAAGCATGATTATATGAATATATATATCGTTTATTTATTTTTTTAAAAAATTTTGAAAATTTGCAAAATATTGCAAACTAATGTGAAAATATCAAAATATTACCTTCTGCACACATTAGTTTATTGATCTGTATAAATACGCAACCCTATAGAAAAGGTAATTTGCATTTTTTTATTTTGTCTATTTCGCAATATATTTCGAAATATTTCAAAATAATGACTGTAATATTACCATAATATAATGTAATATATTATGTAATATATCGCATCGATCGTAAAATTTTCGTAATATTATGGCCATAATATCTTACTTAAGATTATATATATATAATTTGCTAATGTATATGAATATGTATATCATTTATTTATTTTTTAAAAATTTTTAAAAATTTGCAAAAATTTGTCAAATTTTGCAAAACAATGTGAAAAGATCAAAAATTTGCAAAATATTGCGAAACAATACAAAAATATCAAAATATTACCTCCTGCGCATATTAGTTTATTAATCTGCATGAGTACATGATCTCTGTAGGGTGGTAATTTGTATTTTTTACTTGGTATATTTTGAAATATTTCAAAATAATAACTATAATATTACCGTAATATAATGTAATATATTACATAATATACCGCATCGATTGTAAGATTTTTGTAATATTACAGGCTATAATATCTTACATAAGATTACTAGAAATACATTAGTCCAGTCCGGTTTGGTCTGGTTCCTAAAAGAACCATTATCATAGTATTTATAGTCCCGGTCCAGTCCGGTCCTTTGGTCCCATAACAGTCCTTTAATAATTATATTATCTTAATGCATAAGATTTTATTGGCCAAAAATGCTGTATTTATTTACTGCCAGATGTAAACAAACATCATATGATTTACATTATACTGATCAAGAAATTTGATTAGGTGATACAAATATCACAGTTATGTTTACAAGGACCGGTCCTTTAATGGTTCCATAGTCGTTATCGGTCCCAGTTCGGGACCGGTCCTGGATATATATGAGGATGAAAGCATTTCGGGTTCTAAAACCCGAAATTAAAATTTGAAGATGAAATTGTTTTTGACCTATTTTACTTGAAAGACGAAATTATTTGATACTTTTTTTGAATAGATGAAATTATAAGAAACATATCTATATAAATTTTATTTGCTCTTCCTTATAAAAAATTTTAACTTTTTTTAATGAAGACGAAGTAGGCCTTTTTCAAAAATCAATTTCGGTAGTATCACTAGTCCTGGACCAGTCTTTTTCAGGACCAATGCAATCCTAAAGATTATGTATAAGGTAAAAAGGTGTAATTTGGCGAATAGGGATAATTTGGTGAATTGTAAAAAAATGTAAATATATCGTGATTCTATAATCGGATCCGAACAATTTTTATACTATTCGAATCCTCTTATTGAGAGGATTTGAATGGTAAAAAAATTGTTCAGATCCAATCACAAAGTTACAATATATTTTCATTTATTTCCAATTCACCATATTACTACTACTTAAGGACCCCGAATAATCTATGTGAGGTCATAGTTGAAAAATAGCTAATAGAGGGCTATTTTTCAAAAAAGGTTATATTTGAAAAGTAGGTATTGGAGAAAAAGGTTATATTTGAAACCCACTAAATGGCAAAATAGGTATATTTTAAAGAATGCTAATGGGGGTAATTTTTATAAATGTTATACAGTATTTGAAATGTGCTAATGAAAAATCTGGGCTATAATAGTAATCTGGCAGGTAAAAAGGAGAGAGGAGTAAAAGAAAGAGAGGGATAAAAGGGAAAGAGGAGTAAAAAAGGGAGAGAGGAGTAAGGGCGCTAACATTTATTAGGTAATATTTTAGGGGGTGGGGTTAAGAAAAATCTTACCTTAGTTAAATTTGATTGGAAAATTCTATTTATATCTTATCTGGGGTAGGGCGGTAAGCCCCTATAGTAAATGGATATTAGGTAATAAATATCAGTGTCCTAAAAGGGAAAGGAGATAAAAATTGGTCAAACCAGCTTTTTTTTTAAGTTTTTTGGCTCAATTTGTGGTATATATATTTATAATCCTTGGCAGCTTACAGATCAAATGGATTTCGAACTTTTAAAAAATTTTTTTTTTTTTTTTTAAGGAACGTTCTGTTTTTTTTAGTGAATGTTCTGTGTTTTGTTTTAGAGAACATTTTGTTTTTTTTTTTTTTTTTTGGGGAACTTTTTTTTTTTTTTTTT
>QKWP01001014.1:103486-114851 GCA_003550325.1 Gigaspora rosea
TTTTTTTTTTTTTTTTTTAGGGAACTGTTTGTTTTTTTTTTAGAGACATTGTATTTCAAAAAAAGTTAAAGATGGGTGAAAGTTCGATTTAATGTGTAAAATATAGCTTATATATACCAAACCAAAACTGCTAACTAAAAAAATTTTTACTTGATGCTCAAATATAACCTCATATAGATTATTCGGGGTCCTACTACTTATAATCTGCACGTGGATTCCAACTTAAATATAACGCAACAAGTATGGACATTTAATTTAATACGTGAACAGTACATGAACAATTTTGTGCGACTAATATTGCTACAACATCTAAACAGAACAATATTTACTAACAAATTTTCACACGTCATGTTATCTTGATCTTTTATACTTAATTTTGTAACTTTTTTATTTCGATAATTTTTAATAATATTTATTCAAACATGAAAATTTTTTCCGCTAAAAGAGGTGATGCAATCAGTGCTGCACTTAAAAAGTTAAATGATTGGTCTCTCAGGTCCAAACTTCCAAGTATTAATTGCTTGGCAAAAGATTTCGGTCTTTCGAAAACTATACTTTGACGTGCAGTTACTAATGATACGTGCAGTTACTAATGATAGTCCCCCTAAATATCCGGGTGCACCCAACGTTCTCACCAGTCATGAAGAAAATCAGCTTGTAGGCTACTGCATTAACATGCAAAAGCTCAGGGTTGGTTTAACAAAACAGGAGTTAATTATTGCATAATGGAAATAATGAAGTTAAATAAACGATCACACCTGATTGGAGAAGATGAACCAGGTCAAGACTGGTGGGAACATTTTATAAAGGACCACCCTGAGTTGTCCTTTTGTGTTTCTCAAAACTTATCAGAGGCAAAAGTACAAAAAGCAAATAAAACTATTGTTGATGACCATTTCAAAAACTTAAACAAATTATTGATGAAAATTCGCTTTCTGCGGTGCAAATATGGAATATGGATGAGACTGGGTTCATCATTGTGCCTAAATTAGAAAAGGTTATAGTGAAAAAAGATGCACATCAAGTCCACAAAGTTGCACATAGAAATTCTCATGACTATATTTCAGTTGCGCCTACAATTTCAGCTGATGGATCTTATATTTTACTTTTAATAATTTATAAAGGCGTTTGTATGATTCCTGGTTTACTTGACGGAGCACCACCAAGAACCGTAATAGGCTTTACAAGCACAGGGTACATGCGTGAAGACCTATTTCAAATGTACCTTGATCATTTTATTTGATCGATCCCTTTTATCCAACCAGTATTACTAATGTTAGATAGCCATAATAGTCACATCAGTTATACAATTGTTGACTTTTGTCATAGCAATGGGATTCTACTTTATGCACTTCCACTACATACAACCCATGTTTTGCAACCGTCAGAAATTCTTTTCACAAAACTAAAAAAAGAATATAGTAAGGTATATGAAAAATATAGTAATGAAAATGATGGCATGATAGTAACTAAACGAACCTTCGCAAGATCCTTTGGTTTTGCTTTTCTTAAAACTTACACTACACAAGCCATTCGTAATGCCTATAAAGCGACGGGTATTTGGCCGTATGATCCAAAAGTTATTAGTCCTGACCATTTAGACTCATCATTAGTAACTGAACGATTCAATATCTTACCTTTGTCTAGTCAATCTTCTATTCAACAAGTTATATTATCTTTGTCGGTTCAAAAGTCTACTAATTCGAAGCATTTTCATTCTACTTGTTCGAATATTAAACAACTAATAGAAGAAAATATAAAACTTAAAAATGAAAATACTTTATTAAAGCCACAAATTTCAGTAGCAAATGAAGAACTAAATACTTACAAAAATCCTGGGATATCTTCTCTATGTTCAGTTCTTAAGTACCCGGTTCCTCGCATTCCAACAAAAAGTTTGCAGTCAACTACAAAAGACCAGATCGGGTCTGATCTACCTTCTTCTAGAAAAAAAAAAACACTTCCATTTTCCTGGCTTTTCACTAATAAAGAAAGTTGGCGCCAATTAAAAGAAATAAACAGGAAGATGTAACGTAAAGCCGATGAAGTGAAACAAAAAAATGAGCTAGCAGCCCAAAAAAGGGAGATAGTAGCCCAAAAGAAAGCTGACTTTGATCTATTTTTTAGTACTATATGCACAGCAGCGATCTTTACCGATTTTCAATTATCATATCCTTTTTTTTTTATAGAACTATTCTAAATATAGCATATTCTCGTGACTTCAAATATGTAAAATTTTATATGAGTCAATAAAAAGTTTAATCGATAGCATTGTTAACTTCGCCAAATTACTCTATCTACCTTATATAATTTGCTGATGTAGCTAAATTTGCCTGGAGGCTTTAAATTTGCTATAGTTATACAAAAAACAAATATTATAGTAAAAATATTTCTAAAACAGATAATTACTCAAAGTTGTATTTACTATATAATCTGTTCCAAAAAAAAATGACTATGCATATTATATGAAAAATAATTTACGTATACTCTACTTTTAAAAAAACTCAAAAACGTCTTTGATCTAAAAATAAGCTACTCCACAATCACAAAAGTTGCTACATAGTAAAGTTTAAATTTTACTAAACAAATTGATTAAAATTACCTAAAATAAACTTATTCAGCAGGTCAAAATACACTTATTACAAAATTTTTATAAGTATTAGAGAATTTTTTATTAATCGACTTTTGATTTTTACATTTGATAGAAAAATTAAAATTTTTTAAAAAAATATATTTGACGAATATAAAAATTAAAAGTTAAATAATAAAAAATTCTTCAATTTTAATAAAAATTTTAAAGTATATATGTTTAATCTTTTGAACAAGTTTACTTAATTAATAATTATTAATTGACTTAGTAAAATTTAGACTTTACTATGTAGCAACTATCTGTGATTAACTAAAAATCGATTTTACTTTAATATTATTGGCTATTTATACTATATATATATATAGAACATGATAAATGGATAACCTCTCTCTCTAGAAAATTACGTAATTTACTGCACTTTTCTAACTGGTTGAAGCAGGATAACATTCCTAGTCACTATGCTAATATGTATCAAAATATTCAAAAACACATACCTTTAAAAGTAAATTCACATATATGAGATATTAAACCGTTTAAAATAGACTATTTGGGTTCTGTGTACTACATTAATCATTAATCTAACTAGTTTTTTGATTGATAATCTTTTCAATATCCATTTAAATTAAAAATTCAGTTAAATGATTTAATATTCCTACACTCATCTTTGCTAAGCAAGCAAGTAAACATTCACAATTCATTATATAAATATTCTCAGTCTATAATTTGAAAATAGTGACAATTTAAAAAAAAGTATATATCATTTTTTCATCATATAAACAAAATAATTGGTAAAAAGATATAGGGCACTTGTGACAGACAATAATTTTGGAGATTCTTAAATTATTTTTTCTTTATTTAGTTTTAAATTAAATTTTCATATATAGGTTCCAGAATAGTTCTTTTGAAAGAATAAAACCTTGCTAACTTTACTGAAACTTAAAAAAAAGTATATATGTTTTTATAATAAAATAATAATATTTTGAAAATATAATAAATATGCTTTTATATAAAAAAATATTTTAATAATATTTTTATAATATATTAATAATATAATAAAAATTTTAAAAATAAAATTAAAATTTAAATCTGTTTCAAAAATATTATAAAATTATTATAAAAACATTATTATTATATTTTAAAAATAGTTTAAAATAAGCTTTTTAAAAATGTTTTTAAAGCATTATTTTAATATTATCAAAATTATTATAAAAACATTATTATTATATTTAAAAATAACTTTAAATAAAGTTTTAAAAATGGTTTTAAAACATTATTTTAATATATTAAAAATATCATAAAAACATTATTATTATATTTTAAAAATAGATTAAAATAAATTGTTTAAAAATATTTTAAAATATTATTTTAATATTATTAAAAATATTATAAAAACATTATTGCTATATTTTAAAAATACTTTAAAATAAATTTTTTAAAAATGTTTTTAAAGCATTATTTTAATATTATCAAAATTATTATAAAAACATTCTTATTATATTTAAAAATAACTTTAAATAAAGTTTTAAAAATGGTTTTAAAACATTATTTTAATATATTAAAAATATCATAAAAACATTATTATTATATTTTAAAAATAGTTTAAAATAAGCTTTTTAAAAATGTTTTTAAAACATTATTTTAATATTATCAAAATTATTATAAAAACATTATTATTATTATTTAAAAATAACTTAAAATAAACTTTTAAAAATGTTTTTAATACATTATTAAAAATATTGTAAAAATATTATTATTATATTTTAAAAAAAAATTTAAATAATTTTTTTAAAATATTTTTAATACATTATTTTAATATTATTAAAAATATTATAAAAACATTATTATTATATTTTAAAAATATATTAAAATAAGTTTTTTAAAAATATTTTTTAAACCAAAATTATTTTTAAAAAATGCTTATATCTCGTAATTTTGCTTATGAAACCATCCTTCGTATTTTAACAAAAAATCTTTTTTGCAAGATTTTGGGGTAAACACATTTGTCTAAATCATTATATTATTAATTTGTTTTATTTATATTATATTTAATATTATAAAATATATTATAATATAATATATTTATATAATATAAATATTTATATTATACTATAAATATGAAATTTATTTAGTTTAATAATGGTTTAAAAATGTTTTTATTAATATTACTAAAACAGTTTTAATATATATTATTTATATTATTATTATTAACTTATAACTAGTAATTATAACATTTTTTAAAACATAATAAAAACATAATTAATATATAATAATAATATTTTTAATTTTTTTATAGTTTCAGTGAAGTATGACAGGTTGTGGATCATATGATATGGGCTTAAGAAATTTTTTAAAACTTTTTTTTTGTTTTTTTTTTGTTTTTTTTTTTAGGCTATTTTTTTATTTTAAAAAATATAAGTTTAATTTTTTTTTATTTTTTTTTTAGAGAATGTAAGTGCATTTTTTTTTTAAAGAATTTAAAAAAAGAGTAAAAGTTCAATTTAATGTTTAAAATATAGCTTATATATACCAAAACAAAAGTGCTAACCAAAAAATTTTTACTATGATGCTCAAATATAACCTTATATAGATTATTCAGGTCCTATAGAACCCCAAAATATACATAGATAGGTCAGGTATTAGTTTGCTTATTTTTGGTGTTTTTTATACAAATCTTTCTATTTATAGTAATTTTTTGCTTATTTTTGAATTTTTTTTGCAGATCTTTTTATTTTTGATAGTTTTATAATTATCTGATCTATTTATATATATTTTAGATCCTGTATCGATTTTAGCAATTGTAATCATAAGTTTTTTTGGAAAATAACACATGTATACAAGACTAATACTAGGCTAACCAATCATATCAACATAAGGGTATATTTGTATTAATGGCCATATTGCTAGAATAATTGAATCTTTTAAAGAAAATTGGTTCTAGCTAAAAACCAAAATCAATAGTTGATTTAGCCAATTCGAATTTTAATTTTTTAGCCATATCAATGAAATATATAATTTTGTATATATCAAAAATCACCTGGCATAACTATATGAATGGAATGGTTATAATATTATTGCAAAAATGGAATAGTAATTGAAATAGACAGACTCATATTTATTGATGAATTAAAATATATATATATTAGACAATAACCATGTATTATACTATTTAATCAAATTTCACTATTTCACTGTTTTATCATATTTTATTTCATTTGATCATGAAACCCATATATTAATGCATCAAAATATGATAAAAATTGAAAAAAATTGTTGCTATAAAGACTTAAAAATGATTAGTTTTTCTGCTGTGGAAACCAAAAGACAATACTATTGTTTAAATATACCTTCAATTTTATCTTTGAAATTCCCATATACTTTACTATAATTTCTATTGTTTTAACCTAGTTTTTTGAGAATAGTTAATTGTTACCGTATTCATAAAAAAGTAAATATAACAAGTAATAATAATTTCTTTTTCGCTCTAAAGAAAAGTTAAAGGCAGCATGTCAAAAATTATCAGATTCTAATTATACCTGGATAAATTATATTTTGCCAAAAAACGCTAATTTTACTGAAAAAGCAAAGTTAAATTATGCCAAAATATAAACTATTATCAATAAGAAAATAATTTTTTCAATCAGGAATTAGACCAAAAGCTAGGAATTTATATGGAGCCAGTATAAAAAGTCGAAAAACATTTGCACGCACTTAAGTTGGGGTTAAACTGGCTATGCTTAGGAGCTAGGAATAAATTTTATTATAAATTTGGAATTGATAAACATAATAGTTGTAATAAGAACTGGAACATTAATTTTCTAAAGGGTTAGCAATTGAAATTGCGGTAAATCGCAGTAACAGCCCAGGTAGTTGATGAATGAGCTTGTTTATCCAGCCGGTGGTTTCCCGCCTGCCACAGCAGGCCGACTGAACAAACAGGCAGAATCAGGTGCTTGTTCCAGTGCGATGACTTTAGTTTGTAAAGGGTTTGAGTGGAGCGAATAAACCTTTCTAAATTTCAGAACAGAGTTTGAAGAGTATAGGGTGTTGGTATTTATGGCGAATTTTTAGGTAGCTTGTTTGTGTGACAGTTTCGTACCATATGTAGTTTATAGTCCCGTAATCATCCTTTGATTGGTGCTTGCTCTTGTTGTATCACGTGAAGGTGAGTCATGCTTCCTGAATTTGCGATTCTGCTGATCACGTATTCTGGTATCACGTGGTACCGTAGTTTTTCGAATTGTTAACCTTTGGTCAATGCATATGAAAAACATTTGCATGCACTTAAGTTGGGGTTAAACTGGCTGTGCTTAGGAGCCAGGAATAAATTTTATTATAAATTTGGAATGGATAAACATAGTAGTTGTAATAGGAACTGGAACATTGATTTCCCGAAGGGTTAGCAATTGAAATTGCGCTGTGAATCGCAGTAATAGCCCAGGTAGTTGATATGAGCTTGTTTATCCAGCTGATGATTTCCTGTCTGCCGCAGCAGGCCGGCTGAACAAATAGCAGAATCGGGAGCTTGTTCCAAATATTTTGATTCTGCGGTTTTGGTCTGCCTGTCACTGTGGACAAAGATTTGCAGTCTGTTAAGTGGTTTGTTTTGATTCTTTGGTCTAGAACCTGAGTTGTAACTGGGAAGTTGTCATGTCTCGAAGTTAGAATTGGCATGGTCTGGACCTGTATTTGCAGATTTCATTATTAGAAAAGCTTTGCATATACGATTTGTTACTTATCTTAATGGACCTTTTGGGCCCTGCTCTCTGATTATTTATGGTACGTGAATTGTTTGTTCACAATTGCTTGTTTGTATGTTCCTTTTTTCTTCCCTTTTTTTTTTTTTTAATTAATTTCTTTTCCTTTTTTTTTTTTTTTATGTTAGTTAGCCTGGTTTTTGTTCCAATTATTTCGGGAGGGTTAACTTGCATATACTTTAGTAAGGATTGATGCAATTGTGGCAGGATAGTTATGGATGTATTTGTAGAATGATTCAGAATTCAATCTGCCTATTTTTTGAATAAGTATTGGCTGTATATCACGCATGACCAATTACATGGTGCTCTCTGCTCTGAAGCTATGGCCAGCTACGTTTTTGCTGGGCAGGAGGCTTTTAAGTTTGCTGATGAACCATTGTTTTGTGGCCCATGTTCTGTCTGGCTTTGAGAAAAGCAAGTTGCAGTTTGTGGCATAGGATGCCTGTGTTCAGAGCACTGTGTAATTCTTAAGAGTGCTTACTGGACATAATGTGTCATTAGTAGGATAGATTATTAGTGAATAGATTATTAGTGATACACGATTTGGCGTTTTGTGATTTTTTGTTCGTGCGAGTTGTATAGTTGCAAAAGTGTTTGTGCCTGCCTTTTCAAACCTAAGTGCCTTTATTGTGGGAACTTTGTTGGTATCTGCTTGGTTTGCCGGGAGCAGTTCTGCTAAACGGGCGAGACCGTAAAATGCAGTGAGAGAAATTGCCCAAAAGAGAAGATCTGTGGCATTGTGTAGGTTGAGCTTTGATTTCATCTCGAAAAGGTGAGTGCGTGTAATATGCGTTTTTTGTTCTACCGAGTTGTGAATATGTATTGCGTCAATGGTTTTAAGGAGCTGAATCACTAAGGGGTCAGAGCGAGTGGGTGCCCAGTCGTAGTGGTTTCTTGTGTAATGGTACTTTAGAGCTGACAGGTATGTTAAAATTGTAGGGGAAGAAACATTTGAATGCAAAAACTTGATATAGTTTATTAATGACAGAGTGGATATGGGCCAGATGGTGCCGTCTTGATTTCGCCAGTTGTTGCTGTTTGCTAGTACTTCGTATCTTTTAATAGTTGCTTTGTATGATTTATTTACAGGAGTTGATATGTTGAGGATTTCTGCAGCTTTTTTGTCAAGTGGTATTTGGGTTCCGAACTGTTTGGTATTACTTGCTGCAGTTTGCTGGTATCCTGTTATTGTTTAAGAGAAGGAATGAGAGAGGTGAAATCCGTGAATTCTGTAGAAATATTCGGTTGGAGATATCGTGCTAAAGGGTTATGAGAGATGAATTCTTAGTGTTCATTGTGAAATAGTAGATTTGCGTTTGTGTTCCTTGATCCAGGTATGTGTTCAAGCTTTATCGAGAAGTTGTTAGAGATCTGAGCTTTATACATTGCCACGATGATTTCATTGATATCTGGGTTCTTACAGTAGCCTGCGTAATATGTCTTAGCATTTGGTAGGTTATCAGTCCATATTACTAGTTTTCTCCTTTCCCACATTGAAGCGAAGGTGTGTATAGCCAGTGATGTCATGTCCAATGGTCCAACAACAAAAATTGGACGTTGGATGTTTGGATTTGGAATTTACTATATGTCCAATGTCCAATTGGACTTTGGACATCACATGACTTTCGTCACATATGATTGGGCAATATTTGTATTACATTTAATAGACAAACTACTGCGCTAGTATTATTTAATTTCAACCAATCAAATTTATGGATAGAGCAGGGTCCAAAGATTTAGGTCCAAGAATCATGATTGGATGTTTGGATTGGACATCCAATCCAAAGGTGTCCAAGCGTCCAATTTTGTCCAATGTACATCACTGTGTATAGTGATGAGTGTAGTGAGTAACTTGCGCATTTGAATGTTTATTTTCGTAAGGTTGATTGACTTGGCCTAGTTAAATGCTTTAAAGTAGTTTAAGTATGTGGCACCACTCCCTATGTTCGACGTGTCGGTAAAAAGATTGAGAATTTGTGGTTGGCTCCAATTTTGGTCTTGGAACAATTGGATGCCCGGCCAGTCTTGAATTGCTAGGATCCACCAATTGATATCTGATATAATCGGTTTTGTTATTCGTATATGGTATTTCAGATTATTGTTACTGTTTTGTATATTAATTAACCATTGCACGAATGGACGACCTTGTGGCATTATTTGACACATCCATACGAGCGATCTGACTAAAGATTGAAAGTCCCTAGAGAAGCACCATTTTTTGGTTGTCCATTGTCTAAGTAGTGTGATCATTTTTTCACGTTTTTGTAGTGGCACAGAGACTGTCATAGTGCTGTTGTTTAATGCTATATCTAGAAAGTTGATGCTTGTACTTGGGCCTTCCATTCTGTTTCCTTGTATGGTATATTATCGTATCAAGAATTCGGATAAATTGACCCAACTCTCTTGTTCCGTCCGACAGAGTGATTATGAGGAAGTCGTCTACTAGTGGATTATTGCTGGGATTCCTTGCTGGGAAGCAATCCATGCTAAAGAGTCAGCAAATCGACAGAATATGCCTTCTGATGCTCTGTTGCTAAATGCCAGCACCTTGCAAAGTATATTTGGTCATTATGGCGAAAACCTTGCAGTATTTGGTCTACTAGGTGAACTGGCAGTATACGGTAGGCATCTTTGATATCTACCTTGGACAATGTGTAGCCTTGTCCATAGTGGTTAATCCATTTAATTGCGTGGGTGATCGTTTTATATTTCGTAGCGAATTCAATTTTGTCAATGTGGTCGTTTACGCTATTTTCAAGTGGTAATAATAAATAGGATATCACCTGGTAAGCTTTTGGATTTGTGTCTTTCTTTTTGACGAGACCACATGGATTGATTTGAAATATATCGCAAGGTGCTTGGTCTTCTTGGAATGGTCCACAAATCCTTTGGCTTGTTAGCTCGTTTTCTACATAATTGCTGAATGCTTCTGAATCAAGACTGATTGAAGGCAGATTTTCTTGAATTTTTTGTTTCGGGGACTTCTGAAGTTGAATCTGAAAACTTGCTTGATTCCTTTTACTAAATATTCGATAAATAGTCGATTAGGATGGTGGTTGGTTAGCAATTGGAAGGCTGAAACGTTTATGGGCGTTTGCACATTAAAATGTCGTGGGTCTAGATGGGTCAGCAGTCTTGCTTCTGTTTCGTTTAGTGGGATAGTGGAAAGAGGTATTGCCGTGATGGTTTTTTTTACTGATTGTAGTATTGGAGCTTCTGCTGTCATGATACTGCGCGATAATTTGAACTGTGTATCGTGTCTAAAACCTTTTGTAGATGACTGAGTATTCTCTGCTGTGTTAATAGTTTATAGGTCAGTACGTTCTAGTGTGATTTAGTAGCTTTGTATTTTTTTTTTTTGGGCTTTCCTTTTGATGCAGCAAGCGTTGTGTGTGTGTTTTTTTTTTTTTGGTTCGTGTGTTTGTCTATCTTTATATTTGTGTGTGTGTATTTCTGTATTCGTGCGTGTTTATCTTTATTGTATTTATATTTATTTATATATATATTTATTTACTTCTATTGTATGTATATATATATGTTTTTTTTCAATTGAATCTTTGTTTTATGAGTGTGGGTCGGCATGTATGAATTTTTGTATTTCTTTTCCTTTTTGCTACAAGCTGGCTTATTTGTGGTATGTGTCGTTTTTGTTTTTTATTTTTATTATATATATATATATATTTTTTTTGTGGGGGTTTTTTTTGTGGGTTTATATGTGTTGCCATGTGTTATTGTCCTCTAGTGGTTTGAGTGGAAGTCTCTTCATTCCTGGGAGTAGATGATTTGAGGAAGCATTATCAGAAAATTTTATATATAGATATTGATCGATATATAACAGTTAATCGTTTTATTTCGATTAAAAAATAACGATATCTATCGATTAACTGGCTAAAAATCAATATATATCTAAATCGATATATATCATTTTCTATATTAAATCGTTATATATCTACAAATCGATTATAATCGGAATTATTTAAAACAATATATAACGATTAACAGATCTTTAATGATTACACAG
>QKWP01001014.1:121459-173294 GCA_003550325.1 Gigaspora rosea
TTTTTTTTTTTTTACCCGATGATCTGGGGATGAAATTTTTGTAACGTGATCAAAACACTGTGTAATAGTTAAAGATCTGTTAATCGTTATATATCGTTTCAAGTAATTACCTATGTAATCGTTAAAGATCTGTTAATTGTTATATATTGTTTTAAATAATTCCAATTATAATCGATTTGTAGATATATAATGATTTAATATAGAAAATGATATATATCGATTTAGATATATATCGATAATCGATATATATCGTTATTTTTTAATCGATATAAACTGATTAACTGTTATATATCGATTAATATCTATACATAAAATTTCCTGATGTTATATGATCATGGTAGGTGTTGAGTTCATGCTCTTTTATTTCATATATTATAAGCATGGCTTCAGCATAGGCTTTAAATGCTAGAAGCTATTCTGCAATATCAGCAAATCTTGTAGTGCAGTTTCGATTCCTAATTGCAATAGTTCCATCTTCCATAGCAACTAATATATGATCTTTGTCATTGGATTTGAGAAATTCCTTGATGTTTTTGTACACGTATTCATGTAGGTCCATGTATGATCCTGTGGCGACTGCTTTCCATAACCACATTGGCAGGCTTGACTTGTTGGGCAAGGTCTTGATAATTTTTTGTCACTCAGGCTAGTTAAGGACCCACCAGAGACGAATACGCTTGATGTTTGTAGCTAAAAGGTTGTCAAAGCCGTGAACCGGTAGAAGGTTGTCTACATACTCGATTGATGGGTATTTCCTCCATGTCATTTTATTTCTGATTGCTTGATTTATAAGAGGGCTGGATATTGCTGCACATTTGTCTCACCAATGTTACTATTGTTTATTAGTAAATTGTTAAGAAGAGGGGTTAAAGGACAGTTACCTTGTTCCTTTTGGCTATTGCTGCTTTGCTTGCCGATATGTTGGGAGCTGGTTGCTTCAAAACCGTGTTATGGCTTGTAGTCGTGCTTTGGTTGTGATATTCGGTGCCTTGGTTGCTTTGCTGCATGGGGCTGTGGGAACTTTGATTGGTGATACAGTATTGTGCTTGGGGTGTCCTGTTGTGCTTATCCAAGGGCATGGTGGTGAACTGTAGGCTAGGATTTTGCTACTAGTTGACGCAAGTGTCTAGCCGCTTGTTCAACTTTCTGATTAGATCCATGTGCATGGCATTCGACTGGTCGATATAGGCCTTGATACTATTGACGATTTCGTTAGATAATGCTTGACATGCTTCGTCTATATATGCTTTAATATTAGGGTCGATCTTGGATTTCTCAGTGTTAGCTGGCGTGTTCTTAGAGTGGTGCTGCTTGAGAAAAAAATTTTGGTCGGGTTGTCCATTTTGGCTGTACTTGTTTGCGAATAAACCTTTCTAAATTTCAGGACAGAGTTTGAAGGGTATGGGGGTGATAGTATTTATGGCAAATTTTTAGGTGGCTTGTTTGTGTGACAGTTTTGCACCATATATGGTTTGTAGTCCCGTGATCATCCTTTGATTGGTGCTTGCTCTTGTTGTATCACATGAAGGTGAGTCACGCTTTTTGAATTTGCGATTCTGCTGATCACGTGTTTTGGTATTACATGGTACTGTGCTTAGCTTGGTTTTTCGAATTGTTAACCTTTGGTCAACGCATATATAAAAAAATACTAAGTATTATTATTGTTATAAGCAATTGATTCTTATCTTAAAATCTATGAAACCTATGAAATCTTGTAATCTAATGACTAGTATAAAGTTACTTGGGAATCTACTTATTAAGTTATACTTCTTAGCCAGCAGTTAGAAAAGTGACTACAATAACACTTATAATTTAAAAAAGATAGAGTCAAAAAATATCAAGTGTAATTTTTTATCACAAAATTGTAAACTCAATCTTGTTACCTAGTAAAAGATTTGTAGCCAGTATAAAGTTATTTGGTAACATGGAAACCCATGTTGTGCTTTGTTAAAAATAAATTTACAGTTAAGTTTTTTCAAAAAACTAGAGTTGGTTTCAAAACTAAATTCAAGATCACTTATTCTGAAATAATATTACAGGGGTTAGCAAACTTGAACTTCAACCAAAGATCTCTTTCAAACTAAAGAAAATTAGAAAATAAAATTTTATAAATCAATAAAAAAATATTAAAATTATATTTTTTTACTTAAAAAAATAGTCAAAATATTTTACAAAAGTAGGGTTGTCTTATAAAAAACTGTTTATAAAAGTGAATTTTTATATAAAAGTTAAATAATCAATATTGAATTACTATGAAGTAATTTTTGAACCCTGCAGAGAGAATTTCTGAACAATATATATAGAGGTTACATTAGCTTTAATATAAACTTTTTAAATTTTTTATCCACTTTTTATTAGAACTAATTAACTATATATTACATATAAGCTTTAATATTTAATAAAATTTAACCAATTATTAAATATAACAATACTTTTTTTAAAAAATTTTTTAAAAAAAAAATTTTTTTTAAAAAAAAAAATTTTTTTATCCAAATTTTAAATAGCCTATTTAAAACTTATTAATTTTATCCACTTTTAATAATATAACATTAAAAGCTTTTATCTACTTTTAAATATCTTTTCAAATATAACATCTTAACATCTTTGTAAAAAAGCAACTTTTTTAGCCAAAATTTCAATGTAACCCCTATATACAGTCGCCTCTCTCTAATCCGAACTTCTCTAAATAAAACACTATTAAATTCTCTCTAAACTGAACAAAATCTCTTAGAATATTTGTAAATTTTATTATAAAGTTCGGATAAGCCATATATAACTTCTTGAAAACTGAACTTTTCCAAATTTTTACATAGTAAAAAAAAGCAGTCCCGGCAGTTCGGATTAAAGAAAGTTGACTGTATATTGTTCGGAGTCCTTTGCAGGGAGATATGTCCCATGACTGATATTATATTTAGACTTAAATGAAGTAGATTTTACAAATTTTTGAAATTGCATTTAATTATATATGGTTAACTATTTCTTCTAATACAATAGAACGTAGTTTTTTGGTTTATAATAATCTTCTTAGTAATAAGAGACAAAATTTAAGTACAGAATCTCTTAAAAAAGTTGAATATAATATATTTAATTTGAATTAATTTTTTTACAATAAAATGCACATTTTATATTATTATAGTAAAATTTTTTATTAATAATAAAATAATGCGGATTTTATTTTTATATGATTTGTATAGCGAAATTCTTGACTACTATATACCAGATACATAGTAAAATATTGCTCTTATATCCAATACTTTGAATTGACTAAATAATTGTCGATTAAATTTTATCAGTTGTCCCATAATAATGAAAACTGCTATAATTATTGGTAGTCTTATTACTTCTGATACACAGATATGATACACTTAAAATTAAATCTTATAATCTAAATTTTTACATATTAATAAATAATTAAACAAATATATATAATATTTGTATATTTGTAGCTCAATTTTTTTAAAAAAAATTAATAAAAAATTAATTTTTTTAGTATTTATAAGATTAACCAATCAAAATTAAGTATTTTTTGTGCTATTACGCAAGTAATTTGTGTAACTATTTGAAAAATATGTACAAAATTTCAAATAAGATTATTATGTAGGGTTTTTGTCTTGAAAATGATCTTACGGGACTATGTAGATTTTATAAATAAAAATTAAAATTTCTAGCCATCCAATAATCCAATTCAAATATTTTTTTTTATTTTGTAGAACTCACTAAGCTCTACAAAATAAAAAAAAGTTTATTTGAATTGGATTACTGGATAGCTAGAAATTTTAATTTTTATTCTTAAAATCTACATAGTCCTGTAAGGTCATTTTCAAGGCAAAGACCCCATGTAGCAAAAAAAGTTATAATAGTAAATTAAATGCCAATTTATTATATAAAATTATTATAACTTTTGATCCACTAACTACCAAAATGATAAGAGGATTCTAATAAATCCAAAATTATCAAAATCTGATTACATGATCACGCAATCAGTAAGGTTTTATATTATGTTTATATTATATTAATATTATAATATAAAATTTTGCTCAATAAATTTTAACATATCACACTCAACTCTTTTTGACGATCCCTCGTACCAAATTTTCCATGAACTCAGACCTACGAAAACTATGCAGTTAATATAATTACGCACAACAAAACTCTACCAAAGCTGCTGTCGGGTACAAAGTCCATTCACTGTATGTTCTGCGACTGAAATAGAGATGAAAAAGAACAGTAGACTTATAAGCGAGGCACCTTGGCGGGCTTTGGTGCTATTGAGCAAAGATGTAGCAGAGAAACTCTGGAGCTTTGTCAAGACCTATGGATATGAAAATAGAAGTAGATACTTGGTTAGATATGTTATTCTGTACAGCATAACTCTTACAACTCCTTTATTTTGGTACTCTTTTCCTGAACTGCTTTGGACGTTTCGAAATTTCACAAAAAGTGGCCAATTCGGCATAACCCTCCAAAAGATCAGCAGTGTTTACTCCTTCCAAATCCAGACGCGTCTACCGAAATGGAATCTCTCACGAGGATATTTGGGTTAATGCTTACCAAATAGACAATGACTGGTGTAATAGAGATTGGAGGGATCACGTGTAGAAATTTCTAGATGTTAGACGTTTTTTTTCTTTTCTTCTTTCTAGAATACATATAGTGTTGGATTAGATTTCTTCTATATAGCACTATATAATTTTTAAAGCCTAGCACAGGCAAAAATAGTGTCATCATAGCCGTCTTTTTTTCGGCCTTTTTCTCCTTTTCTTTTTTTTTATATTTTTTCGTTTATCCCCTTCCTTTTTATTTCTTGGCATGTTTTTTTCATTTCGTTAGTTTAGCACTCCCCATTTTTTTTATCCTTTTTACTTTTCTTTCTATTTTGTTGGTAGTTCTTCTATCTAGGAGGCTAGGAGAAGAAGGTTGGGAAAGAAAATAGTCATGACAGGCTGGTAAGTCAGGTCGGTGATTCGGGGCGGATCGATCTGAGGTAGATCGATGCAAACCAATGAGGCTAAATTACCCTTGGCAGGTCGCACATAGGTGCTCGAGTATTTAGATACTTTATAGTATCCGGGTGAGCCACTCTTTGATTCAAACACCAAATGGTGGATGTAAAAAATTTTCTTTTGGAAATTATCATCAATAAAGCATTGAAGCGTGACATGATCGTCAAGTTCAAAAAAAAAATAAAAATAAAAATAAAATTTTGCTAATCACGTAACATTATAATCTACTCTCTGTGAGAATCAAAATTGGATCAGTGAATCAAAAGTTATGAATTTTTAAAGATTTATATAATAATTTTATATAATAAATTTGTTTTTATTATTCAAAATTATAATATATATATTCCCAAAACCTTAGTTTTAAACTGTATTAATTAACTTAAAATATTAACTATAGAATTTTTAATTTATTATATTAATATATAGTATATCAGAAGTAGGGTGCGAAACGGGCCGGGTCAGGTCGGGCTTTCTAAGACCCGAAACAGAGCCCGAAAAAATTTTTTAGACCCGATTTCAAGCCCAAGCCCGACAAAAAGCCCGTTAAACAAACCGGGCCGGGCCTTGTTATAAATCGGGCTCAAGCCTGACAAAAAAGCCCGCTAAGCAAACCGGGCCGGCTTTATTTTAAATTCGGCCCAAGCCCAGTCCGGCCCGTATTTCATATAGATTTTTGACTCTGACGGCAGAAGATGCCATCGGAAATCGTATTAAAACCTTTTTTTAAGAGCCGATAGTATAGTGTTGAAACCGATAGCATGGATAATAATATATTCGAAATATTCTTCTAATCTATATTCATTCACCAGACTTACTTGTCTGGCTTTTTGATTTCTTACTAAGAGTATGTTTTCCTATTTAGTGAAGTTTACGTACATACGTACGTATGGTGCAAGTCTAAAAATCACAATTATTTCAGGACAAAAATTAAAATCTTATTCCTTAAAAAAAAGATAATCAAGTAACACAATTTAAATCAATATCTACTTCTGTAACGAATAAGGTAAAATTGAGGTTTTTATTCTTGCACCGTATCAGTTAGTGCACAAGAATTAAATTTCTTACCCCTACATTATAACTACAATATAAGGTATTTTCAAATATACTTTTGCTTTTTGCTTTTTTTTTTCAACAAACCCCGAGTTCGGCTTTGGTTAAAAAAAAAAAGCAAAAAGCAAAAGCATATTTGAAAATACCTATAGTATATATATGCGTATATACGTAATCTACCTCTAGGGTTTACCGGGCCTAACCGGGCCTAATCGGGTATATTACAGAGGCCCGGGACCAGCCCGATATTTTTTTTGCCCGACCCGAGCCCGGCCCGGCCCGCTAATTTCAGGGTTTAGCCCGGCCCACTCTGCACCCTAATCAGAAGTGACCATATTACCTATATTTTAAAAACGGGTATGCGCATTTCATATGTCAAATTTATTATAATTAATAATTATCGGAAGCAATGCGGAATTAAATGTCAACAAAACAATATTATTGATTACAGGATTAGTGAAAACGGAAAATTATATACCGAAATTTATATAAACAGAGCAGTGATAAACAATCTTCTATAACAGGAATTACGGAATTATACACTTTTTTTTTTTTTTTTAAAACAAAAAATGTCGGCAGAACGGGAGAAGAGAGCGAGACTAAGGTAATAACTAAATATGTATTCTTATTATCCTGCATATAATAAAATTTAGTCGTTCATTTCAACATTTACGGTCAACCCTTTTTGCCGCCTATATTAAATTTGTATAAACTCCGACAACCTTAAATTAATTATATAAAATTAATACGACAAAAATTTTTTTCAGTCATGCCTGTGATCGTTGTCGAAAAAGGCATGTTAAATGCGACGGTGATTATCCTATTTGTGGAAACTGTAAATCCGTTAACGGCGAATGTAGCTATAGTCACCCAGGCAGCAAACGGGGTTATGTAGAAACAATTGATGATAGATTGAGCAAGGTATTTTATTAGCGATAATAGTTTTCGTTTAATAACTATTATAGTATCATTACATTCTAAACCAATTAGATTGAACAAGTTTTAACGAAATACCTGGAAGGTGCCGACGCTCAACAGCAAAGTATTATTAATAAATTTCCAGATAAAGATCCAGAGGTTGACGTGCACGATGCTGTAAATATGACAAAATTGCAAACAATCACGCTAGTTGATTCAATGTCTTCGCTTTCATTGAAACAAAGCAGTAGATTTATTGATGCTATAACTAAAGATGATCCATCTGAAACTAATGACGAAGGTAGTAGCATTACTCCCGAAGAGTTCCGACGATCAGTCGAACCTCCACTTCCAGAGTCTTATAAAGGCCCACAAGAATTACCTTCAAAAGATCTGTTTGACCATTTGATTCAAACATTCTTTACTCATGGCTATGGGACACGAACCCCACTTATACATAAGCAAACATTTCTCAAGATGCTTAAAGACAAAAGCAACCAACCTTCTATTTTATTACTAAATTCTATGATGGCTTTAGCGAGTGTTTTTTCAAATGATCCGAGAACACGCACAGATCCAGAAAAACCGGAAACTTCCGGTGACGTTTTTTTCGATCGTGCTTTAGGTAAAATATCCTTATTTCGATAATTGGGGGGAGGTTAATAGAATGAGACAAATCGTTTTTAGTGAATTTTTTTTTAAATTTAAATTAAAATATCTCAACAACTACCAAATCAAATTTGACAAAAATTTGTTTATTTTAAATTCTATTATAATTATATAAAAATTAAACCAAAAAATTTTTATCAAATTTGGTTTGATAGTTGTGGAGATATTTATCTTAAAGTTCAAAGAAACAATTTGCCCCATTTCTATTGACTCCCCCAATTATTAATCTTGATCATTCTCATCCAGGAAATTTTATTTTATAAATCGCAGCCCTACTTGATGATTTCATGGACAGAGCTCGCCTTTCCACTGTACAGGTTTGTCACATAATCAACCCAAATTTTTTTTGTTATTTTTAACCTTATACTGATAAGAACTTTAAATAATTTTAGGCTCTTTGTTGTCTATACCATTTTTGTGTAAAAGATGTGAGTTTCTTTATCCTAATACAGAGTTTGCTTCATTATTGGTACACCTTGTTAAAATTTATCAAACTTAAAAGACCAAAAATTCTTGTCGTATCTGGACTCTCATCGGAATGGCTGTCAGGATGTGTATGGATTTGGGATTACACCGTGACTGTTCGAAATGGCCTATTAGTAAACTTGAAAAAGCAATTAGGACCAGAGTTTTTTGGGCAGTCATGAATGCAGAAACACTCGCATGTGCTTCACTCGGGTATATCCGCATTTCTTGAAAATTTCACTTTTGATATCAATAATTTTTATATATTTATATATAATTGATAATGTTAGTAAACCACTTCCTATATACGATTACAACACTAAATTGCCGTACGAGATCGACGAAGATGGTGATGACACACAAGAAATTATCGATTACTATCATATATCAAAGCTTATGAAAATATATGGCAATGTTTTACACACAAAACCTTACTTCTCTCAATCCGGATCTTTGCGTAATACACTACCAGCCATTGATGCCACTTTAAGTTCTTGGTTGCTCGCTCTACCTCCTCATTTACAGTACAATCTAAGCGCCACTAACGAATCAGATTCCCCAATATCAATTTTTACTGCTTTTCTACACCAAATGTATTATACTGCCGTCATTTCTCTTCACAAACCTTACATAGGTACAGATGATTTTCCGAATATTAATTCACATAGCGTATGCAATCAGGCTGCAATAAATATCACAAAATTGGCCAGTCACATACCCCATAGTCGAGAAACGTTATTCTCTTTTACCGCCATTGTTTACTGTGTAGGACAGGCTGCCTCAATACATTTAATGAACATGAACGATTTAGATTCTTATAAAATTGGAAAAATGTATATGGAGAAATGCCTTGAATTTCTTGACAATTCAGTAAAGGAAACTCGACTAGGTGATCTAAATAATTGCGGTTTAAAAGAATGTTATGAACTGCTAAAAGCTTTGTACAATGCGCAATTATCTAGAATGGAGAGCCCTAAAGTTTTGACTCAAAAATCTATCAAGGGTGGTTTAGATGATAACGAGAATGATTATATTAAACTAGATTGTGTTGATCAAGTTCAAGTAGTTCCTATTCAACCTCCACCAACGCAGCAAGATCCAATTGACATTAGAGGTGAATCTAATCTGTCGGTCCCAACACCTGTTATCAAAACCAAAAAATCCCCAATAATAAAAAACCGTACGAGTAAACAATCTTTAAAAAATACCACATCTGTACCATCACCTCATCAACAAATGACACAACCCGCTTCCCATAAACCCACATACGTCGACCAAATTTCACATCAATCAATATCATCATCTTATTTAACTTCGTTGCCTCATGATTCCTCACGGATATTTAAAATAAATCCTACGCCAGCGCCATCCCCTCCGTTTCCTCAGCAGTTTCAACAATCACCTGGTCACCATGTTCAAAGTGGTGATTTGTCAAACCATCAATATATGGATATGTCTACTATGGCGTCTTTAGGTAGATCGCTTGCCGAACCACCTATTGTTCCGTCTTCAAATTATTATGGGAATCAAAATGTGATGGGATTCTCTCAACAAGGTTCCGATAATGTGTATTTAGGGGAATGGGAAATGATTGGTGCTAGTCCACATCAGCAAATTTCGGATGCAAACATAAACAGCTCTACTTCATTTAGCCATCCTCCTTTAACAAGCACATCGTCAATTTCTATGATGAGATCATCATCAGACTTAAATTCTCCACCTCATCAAGATCAAACATCAAGCTACATAACATTTCCCATGAACAATGATCATAATTCCTCCATTTTACTAAACGACAATCATGCTATAATGAGCCGTAATACACAAGATTTAGGTGGGAGGGGTAATAGGTTAAGTCATAATGAAAATGAGAATGGTAATAGGGATGGATACGTTTATGGCTACGATCGTTCATTGACAGGCTATGACCAATACTAATCGGTCGGAGATTTTTAACTACTATTGCTATATTTCGGTAATGATATATCGCATTGTATTTATAGGTATGCAATTTTACATAATTGCCAACATAATTTTGTATATTTTAATTCGTTAAATAAAACAAATTATATTAAATCTTTTACGCAATTATAAATTACTCTAAGATTAAAAATTCACTCACATATGGGGTCTGTGCCTTGAAAATGCTATGTAAATTTTATGAATAAAAATTTAAATTTCTAGCCATCCAGTAAATATTATTTTGTAGACTTAATGAGTTCTACAAAAAAAAAAAATTATTTGAATTGGATTATTGGATTGCTAGAAATTTTAAATCTACATAGGCACAACCCCATATATCGAAAGTTTTATTAACTTTATATTGTGAGAATTTTGTTTTTTTTTCAAAGTGCCCATTTTGGATTTTATTAGTTACAGTTCCTCTATATAGTCACACCCCATATAGTCTCACCTCTATATAAGCACCCAATATTGTGCAACGGACTTAAAATATAGTAAAAAACCTCATTATAGTCACATATCACTTATAATCACTATCACCAAAAAATTTTGATTTTTTTACAGTATTAATAATAAACCTCGTTATAGCACCAATTTTGACTAAATATGGATTATAAAATCTGATTGGCCAATATTCATATTCATGTTTATTTAAATATTCTATTAAAAATTCTTAAATGTTTGACAGTAAATAACTTTTGATCCAGTGGTTGGATTTGGATAAAACAACCACCAAAATGTTCATCACGGTGTGACAATTCTAATGAGCCCAAAATCGTTAAAATCGAATTACATGCTCCTGAGATCATCAAGGATTTGTTTCATTTTACATGTTTAAGAATTGATTAAATTTAACCATCTGAGTGAAAAATCCTTAAAGATCTTAGGGGAGTAACAAAAATCAGGTGATTTTTTAGGGGGGGAGGGGGGTAAAAAAAGTTAAAATTATATATAAGAACCTGACTATTTATATATTAAGGAAGAGGGAGGGGGGGTAGGCCTCTGATAAAAAATAATCAGGTGATTAATGACACTGCCCTTAGTATTTGTTATTAGATTTGGGTGATTTTGAACTCTTTAGAATCGTCTTATTGAGTCAAACACTCTAGTAGTTTTATCCAAATTGGGCCACTGGATCAATAGTTATTTACTATCAAACATTTTAAATTTTTTAATAATTTCAAATATGCACAAATATTTTATTGGCCTTTGGTCACGTGACTATGACAAGGTATTTTATTTATAGTCACACTTCTATACAATCACCAAAATAGAGCACAACAGACTTGGTGATTATAGAGAGGTTAGATGTACATTCTCGGAAGCATTTTATCCAGTAGCACTGCCAGATTTTTATTGATCTGCAAATCTAGGACATTTGCGCCCGGAGTTTCTAGTAACTTGTGTTTTTTGATACATCTAAATGTACCCCAAAAATTTTATTACTTTTTGCGATTTTAAATTAGTAACATGCCTGCCTGATTAAAATCGACCAATAGAATTGCAGGTAAGATTCTAATAAAAGGCTTAAAGTTTTTTTAATCAGGACTTATTTTTTTATTTTATTTTTTTTTTAATTAAAGTGCCTGTCTTGGGACTTATGAATTTTATTCAAGATATTAGAGCCGTCAGTATCCTCTAGGGGAAATACCGGCATTTGTTACATAGACGAGGATACATCTAGCCACACTTACACTTTTGGTGTCTAATTTAAGTAGTCCGCCCAAGGGTTCCACACTAGCTGCTATACCTGCAACCCAACTACAGGAATTGCCTATTTATACCCTCTGATCCATGTAGACGAGGATACATCTAGCCACACGTACACTTTTGGTGTCTAATTTAAGTGGTCAGCCCAAGGGTTCCACTAGCTGCCATACCTGCAACCCAACTACGGGAATTGCCTATTTAAACCCTCTGATCCATGTTCCACCTGCCAACCCATCTTGCATCACCAGAACAGGCCTGTTACATAAGTCAGTCAGCAAGTTCCGGATACTTATCCATTGCCTTAGGACCCAGCCAGGTATTCCCGGTCCTGTTATCCTCGACAGGAGACTTGGTAGAGCGGTACCTGTCCCATATCAGATATTCACCTACACTTCGGTACTTATTGCTATGACTGAGGCCAACACTTGCAAGACAGGGTTACCCTTGTCCTCTTACCAATACCTACTTCTGTCCTTGTAAGGTTCGCTCCAACCCCGGTACCCACCATCACTTTCCTACCAGTTTTTCACTGGTTTTCCCAGACTTCCAATCCAATTGGCCCGGAAGAGTTGATCTACCCGGCATTAGGTGCCATCATGGTTTTTTTCTCCCTGGTACCTACTTCTATTATAGGTCCTTTTCCTCCGGTACCCAATCCGGCGGCCAGTTTGGTAGACCTTGTCCCTGAGGTCAACGTTCGGTACTTTGGCTCCGGTTCAATATTCTGGTTTTGGTAGCACCGTCGAAGATCTTTGCTACCTCCTTACTCAGGTCTTGCTAAATGGGTTTCTGTTTCCCCGGTTTCTTGGATTTGTCTGTATCACAGGACACAACTTCGCCCGAAAGCTTCCATTCGAGATGGTAACCAAGGACTACAGGTAATGTACCCAACCGATCGACAAGAAACAGTTACTGGAACACAGGTCTATTTTTTCAAAGCGTCGTCAGTAGGATTTGAACCCTAGACCTGCCACTTGGGGTAACAACTTACTAACTTCTCTAAGTCGCCACACCCTACTAATTTTTTATTAAGTCATTATTATTTGAATTTCTAATAAGAGTTGTAGAGAAGAAAATTACTATTCCAATAACTTAGTAGTAAACCCATCAAATTGGCTTAGTGTATTACGAGATATGAATAAAAACATTTTCACGATTTTTTAAAGTTTTTAAGTTTTTTACCCAATGTATTGTCTGATCTTTATTGTTAGAATTGTAATTCTCTTCTCTACGGTTTTCACTAAAATTCAAGTAAGTTGATATAATAAAAAATTAAAAAAAAACATAAATTTTTTTTGTAATATTACCTGCAATTCCATTGGCTGATCTTAAGTGTGGTAGTCAAGTGACCTTTTTAAAATCGTTGTATCTCAAAAAAGTAATAAAATTTTTGGAGTACATTTAGATGTATCAAAAAAGTAAGTATAGGAGTATCAAAAATATAAGTTTTGCTATAGTTGAAGTCTAGACACTTTTGCAGTAATGTGACCATTATATGAATATAGCCTTAGAAGGCCACTATTTATACTGCTATATATAAAATCGTGTTTTGGACATTTTTATATAGTTTTTAAGGCTGATTTAAAGGCAGAGTGAACGTAGATCATTTTACATATAAACTCATGCACAAATTTTTTTTGTATAACATAAATGAAATTGATTACCTCATGTGATTCTAGAATTTCCATGATAATCAGTCAGCATCTTTTTTTTTTTTTTGAATTATAAGCGAAAATTTAGTTATAGCACTTCGTCACCTTTTATATATATAAAAAAACAATTGTAATACTATCTATCGACAGGGTTTTATGTAAAGCTTGAAAATAAAATTACCTTTGTCTTTCTCTGCTTCGGTTTGTCTTTGTTTCTTTCGCTCGTCCTCGGCTTCCTTTTCTTTTCTCAACCTCTCGGCTTCGTCCTTTGCTTCTCTTGCCTTTTTCTTGGCCTTACAGTATAAAAATGTTCTTTATAAGGTGTTTTCAAATTTTATTTGGAAAATATTGTTTCTTGAAGCCTTATGTAGCTAATCTTATACTTCTTTTTGACAGATACCATATCTTATAAAAGTACCTACCTCGGATAATCGACGAAAATGAATCTAAAGTTTTAGAAAGTGTTTATAATAGTACTGATGGATCATATACCATTTTAACGTTTATTTAACGCGTTTATTGAATTAATTTTTGATTTTATAGTATCCGGAACTATATTTCATAAAAGGTAAACCTGAATTTGGCTTTATTTTCATTAAATGACTATATTTTAGTCAAATATTTTTTAAAATTCTTAGTTAAAATTTTTTTAGTTAGGAGAAGTCGAACGATTTTAAAGTTGTTATAACGTGTGAAGACTGTATTTAATTAGATTTTAAAACTTTCATAGCAGCAAAGACTATATTTGGTAATTTTTAAATTCTCATAACGGAATTTTTATTGTTGGGCAAAGAATGAATGGGGTCGGGAACCATTTTTAAAGCTCTTATTAACTAAAACCAAATCTTTTGGTTCACACAGAAAAGGACGCATTTGGACGTGAAGTTAATATTGCATACATCGATATTTAACCTATTATCGATAAAGTGTTAAATTATGAAATCGCTTCGATATTGTGCTGGATTCATGGCTAATCAATATGAAATCTTTATCGTTATTTAATTTGTATATAATTAGTTATTAATGATTATTGCTAAATATTCAATATATAGAATACAACAGGTAAAGAAATTGAAGGACGTACAGGTTATATAGCTGTTATGAGTAAGTATCAAACTAATTAGAAAGCTATCCTAAAATTCTATTTAATCTCTTATTTGCTAATTTTTTTAGGTTCAGAAAAACGTATTATTGTATATGGTGGAATAAATAGAGATAAATTGGGACCAGCTTTGCCGTACTTGGCAGTCTTATTCCTTTGCTTCAAAAAATTACACGTTAATGTTATTTTTAGACTTAAAAAATAAAATAGTAGATCAAGAGCTATCAAGATAGTTGACTTGTTGCAAAGCAAAAATCGTGTAGATTTCACTTCCTATTTGGACTTGGGGAATTATGTAGTATTAATTAAATACTTGGCATATTGCTTTGGCTCAAAGTTTTTTTTTATAGCTGCAACTAATAAAAACATTAAAATTGCTGCTTGATATATAAAAAAAGGGATCATTAAGATAACAAATGAAAATAAAAGCAAAATAAAAAAGGTTAAATTATTAGTAAAGAGTGATATACAGGTTGTTATATCAGACCCATACAATAGCTATAATAAATACCAAGTTTTATATTGCCAAAGGGGTGTAGAATAGAGATTAAGTCCGAATAAGACTTACTCGGGTAACCCGTATAAGCATCCCTTAACCGGGTTATAAATATGCCAACCAGATAACCCGGATAGAAATATAATATCATGCAGAGTGGACGGATATCATAAGAAATTTATGTTTTGCAAATTTTATTCTAATATACCGCTTATTAATCTCCCTAATAATACTTTATGGGTTATTAATGGGGCATAGTTGGTGCTACAAAGTAGTCAGTTGAAAGTTGACAAAATTATTATTTTTTTTTTGAAAATATATTGGTTCTATAACCATGTGAAGAGCTAATTCTTATCTAATTATAAACGGGTTAAACGGGTTAACTGGGTCAACCGGATCATTTGAGATTAACCAGGTCGTTACCCGGGTAAGAGTTTAATAAACAGGCGGGTAACCCGAAATTAAATTTTATACCAGGTCTAATCTCTAGTATGGAAACTAAACAATTAGAATGACTATATAAAAACAGTTTACTACCAAAAAATAATTAGCAATTGCTTTTTTTTCTGCTACAGACCAATTGTGGAAGGTATAGTAAGTGTAGACCTAAGCATACCATTTGAAATGCACTTGAACAAGTTTCAATTTTTTTTATTAACAATAGCACTATAGCAAGTAAAAAATTTGACAATTATTTCCAGTACAACCAAGATTCATTTTTTACAAGTGAATCTGCATTTTCTACCACACTTTCTATTATTACACTTAGACATTAAATAATTCTTATTAGTTTTTCGTTCCAACCAAATTTTTTGTTTTACAAAGCCTCAACAAACCAAATCAGCCAATGCCAGTTCAGCTAATGCTCTTGTGTTTAAAAGTTTAGGCTTTTCACAATCAAGAAGATCTAGCAAATTTAACTCTCTACCTCGAAGTCGAGCACCTTTTGAACAACCAAAAACCTCTACAACATCTAATGGTATGATTTGTTTAGTATTATTTTCACATAATAATGTAATAATCCTTAACAACTTTAAAATATCCAACTGTGCATTGAAAGATGCCACATTATCTTTTTTACGCCTTATGCAGTTGTCTCATAATTTACATTCTGGTGGAATTGGATCATTTGGCCATGCATGATATCGGGATACTAGTTGAAATCGGCACTCATATAAGGTAAGACAATAATATCTTATCTCAAATAACTCATGCTGTGCTTTAGCTAGATATAATTTTCGATCAAGAGTATTTTCATTATTATTTTCATTACTGCATTGATATAATTTTAATAAAATAGTAATACAAAAAAAAATAACAATATTGATTATATCTTTCTTTATCTCCTGCAATAATAGTATAATTAGTGCAAATATCCTTTTATGCATAAAGAATAACACAATTTGAATTTTTTTGATCATGTCCAGCTCATCCTGAGTGTTGAATAAAACTGGCTATTTGCAAAAGTTAGTATTTTTTATTAATAATAACTAAATACTGTATACTAAAAAGTAAATATATACTTACTCATATTCATAGGACAATTATAATGCAAAACCAGATGAACATCAGGCATGTCTATACCCATGCCAAATGCTGATGTTGCAATTATTAAATGTGTTTTACCTTGATTCCATTTTTTTATTATATTTGTTTTATGATCTTCTTGCAGTTGTCCATGATATATATCTAATTGTAATTCTTCTATTTTTAAATTTTGTGCTTTATAAACATCTTTACAATCCTTGATTCGTGAGCAATAGATAATTGCATGACCAACTTCTATACTTTTTATTAACGTTATTACATCACTTGTCCATGCCAAGTTATTTTCTTTTTGGCTTTGAACTGAAAAACATAATTCTTTGCGCAATAGATCACTACCTTTTGCAATTTCAAAATTATCTTCACTAATATTCAAATTATTTCTAAAAGCATATATATTATCTTGGAATAGAGTTGCAGTTAGGGCCATAATCTAGACTTTAGGAAAATATTCTTTCAATTTGCCTAATTTTTCCCATTCTTCTCTAAAAATATTTTTATTTTTTTAATAATAATTTTAATTTATTTTTAGTATATTATTTATAGCTTTTACCTGAAATATTAGAATTCGAAAATGCAATGAGCTTCATCAATTACAAATTGTATTTCTCCTTTTTCATGCAAGCGGCCGCATAACTTTTTAAGAGAACTATTAAGCAATAGCTTTTCTGGTATAACATAAAGTAAACGAGTAAACCCAAGAGCTATTTCTTCTATAATTTTTGATTCGTGTTCAATTGTTCCTTGAGATGAAGTCACTAATCCAGTACATGGAATTCCTAATTTGATAAAATAATTCTAAAGATAAAGCTGATTAGATACTTATTATTAATTTTATTTTTAAGTTTAAACTTCTAATTTTTATACAGTTTTTATACTAACTACTTGACTTTGAATTAGAGACTTTAATGGAAAAATAACAACCATAAGACCATCAAAAAGAATAGAAGCAGTAGTATAACAAAAGGATTTTCCTCCACCAGTCTTCATAATAACAAGTGTATCCTTTTTGTTTTTTATATAATATTTTATTGCATCCATTTGTCCAGGTCTCAATTCAGTAAATTTAAAAATTTCTTTTGCAATTATTTTGATATGCTCTTCTAAGCTAATAGGTTTGGTCATTTCTTTTTGTAGGATTATTTCCTTATTTATAAACCTTCTGCTCCAACCAAATTGATAGTATGTATAACATAGTGAACATAAGCCCTTAGATTGTTTTGAAAAAACCTTGCAGCAAATGCATCGTATAGTTACATCAAAGTCAACAATTAATAGGCCAAAAGAAGGATAAAACTCATTAACATGTAGCTAATCCAGTGCTTTTTTCTTATAAAAAACTAAATCCTATATATTAAATTATTATTAATATTAGATAAATATTGAATTTTGATACTATTTATATTAATTACCTGGTCAAAATTGAAACCTGCTAATTCTTTATGCTCATTAGCATATTTTTCAGCTCGTGTTTTATTACGTTGTTGTATTTTTTCTACATTCCATCTTTGTTTTGCAGAACGTGCACTTTCTATTGCATTAATATTATGCAGGTTTGCCAATTCAAATGGCTTTTCACAATATATTTCTTGAAGCTCAGAAAGTAAATAAGTATATCCTTCGTTATAATGCAATATAGCCATTGCATGACGTGCAGCAAATGACTTCCAGTAATCAATTTTTTTATCTATATAAACAAGTTTTACTCTATTAAAAGCTTCATTTTGGGGTGTTCTATTTAATATAACAGTTTTTTGACCATGAGGTACATGATATGTTGTTTCAAGAAGTTTTTGAAATTTATTTATTCGATCATTAGATGAATGGCACAGGGTTGGTTCTTGCAAAATAATTTCTGGATTATCTTTTGTCCAGCATACATCTGACCAACATTGTGTATGATCATTTTGTAAATGATAGATAAGTTCTTCTATTTGCATAATACGTAGAGTTCCTTAAATTCAAATCAAATCAAATATTGGGTCAATTTGAATTTGATCAAATCAAATTGACTCTAATTTGAATTTGATTTGATTCAAATATTTGAATTTGAATTTGATTTGAATTTGAATTTTTAATAATAATTTTCAAATCAAATCAAATATTTGTTAAATCAAATCAAATTCGGCTATATTTGAATTTGATCAAATCAAATATAATCAAATTTGAATTTGAATTTGATCAAATATTTGATTCAAATATTTGAAGATCAAATCAAATTGCGGAACCCTAATAATACGTGTTTCTTCTTTAGTTGGTGCATGAGGATTATGAGCAGCATGCTGTAATGCTGCAAAATAAATACATCCATGAAACTAGCGCATTATATGGTCTTCAAATGCATGAAATTGAATATTTTTTTATCTAAAAAATTTTATTAATAATAAATTATTATAATTATTATTTTTTTAAAAAAAAGCAATAAATAGTATATACTTTGCAAAGAGTTTCTAATATTGCGTGTTAAATGTTTTAGATTTGCATAAATATTAGAAACAATAGGTACATTCGCAAGGGTCTTGTTCAAATCCAAATTACCATCAATACATATATCTAAATGTAAGTTAGCTTCTTCTAATGATGGGCTAATTTGATTTAATATCTCAATTAAAATAGCATGCTCCATTTGTCTTGAGGATTTGTCAAAATTGCCTTGGTGAATTGTTTTAACAACCTCCTCATCTTTCACAAGTCTGGTTTTTTCAACCACATGAAATGCAATAATCAGTTTGTGAAAATAATCTAATATAAAATGATTAAAATTAATTATAGGTCAAGTAAATACTAATATATAAAATATTATTACCAGATGGAATTTCTTGATATATAAGTTCTCGTACATGAGACCATGAACAATCAAATCCCACAGATAAAGATTTTTTGCCATATGTTTAATATATTTTGCAGGACTTCTTTTATACTCAAATTTGCACTAGCTATAAGAGGTGCAAATATAATTTTTGATACAGTCAAACCCCACAATAGTTACGTGCCAAAATCGGACTTTCTATGTGCCTATTGTGAGATTGTGACTAAAGCGAGCTAAAATTTATATATAGTATATATAATTAAATAGAAAAATTAAGGTGACTATAGCAAGATTGAGACTAATGCGAATGTGACTATTGCGGGTTTGACTGTATTTATAATAAGTTTTATTGCTTGTTTGATTTGTAATTCCTATTACAGCTAATGAACTCTGTATTGCATTACGAGATATTCTTCCTGCAAGTCCTGCAGCAGCTATGGTATTTGTTAATGGAATCTCTTTTGATTTATTTGTGTATTCAGAAATGGATGCACATTTTATACATTCTACAGTGCTTTTAACTTGAAATCCAGTTGGTATTATATTCCAAGATTTATTCATAAGACTGTTATTATTACATTTAGGACAAGGTTGTATAAGTACCAGTGAAAGGTATTTTTCTGTAGAAACTAGTATCGTGGAGCCAAGTTTAGCAGATTTTATTGTGCTATCAATACTGGTTTCTAACAAATTACTCTCATCAAGAATTGTCATTTTTTTATCTATTTTATTTTCTAATTCTTCTATACGTTTTTGTAGATTACTTATTTTTCGATTAAGACCATAAATTCTGGTTTGACTTTTTTTGTATTCTAATATCAATGTTTGAGTATCCTCTAATGATAAGGCCTTACCATGTTTTTCAAATAATAAGCCTTCTTTTATTAGAATTTCTGTTGATACCAAAATGTTATTTGACATTATACTTGATCTCTCACTTATTCTTTTTAAACTAGATCATAATTTATCTTCTGCATTTTTGCATTTAACATTCGTTGATTATCAGAAAAAATATTTGGATACTGCTTTGCAACAACTGCCTGTAACATAGCAATGTTTTTAGCTTCCAAGAATCCAAGAAAGTAGAGAAATGAGCGTGAACTACTGGCAATAAGTTTTTCAAATTTGGATCTAAAAAGACGAAAATCAAAGTCTATATCATATGGCTGGCTAAAATCAGAATCAATTTCATAACTGCATCATTGAAATTTAAGGTAATAATTTTCATTTAAAATACTAAATTTCCAAATTTTTTGTGACATTTGAAAAAAGATTGAATATCCAGGTAATAAAGAAATCCAAGCTTCATTTCTAATTTTAAGTTTATAATGATAATATCCAGCGAATTGAGGAATGTTCTCTGTGAGAGAGATTTCTTTGAGATGGCCATGCAAAACTAAGACCTCTAATTCTGGATTAATTTCTCTAACAAGCCAACCCATTTTTGAATTTCCTATTAAGGTTCTTTTGTCTGGCATAACATTAATACATGTTTTAAACCATTTGGACATTTTTTTATTAAAAGTTAACTGGATACTTGTTAACAAGAGATAATAATTGCACATAAAAATATATATAGAGATTAGTTGTATAAGTTGCCTTTGGGTATAAATTATCTATTAATTATATATTTTTGTGTAATTTATTAGGTTTAGAAGAAAATTTATTAAGGCAAAATTCAGGTTTAAATACATTTAAGAATTCTCACAATTACAGTTTTACAAGATGAAACAAAAAATTTCATTTTACATACTCATCATAGAATATATAGAATATGAACACCAAAATTGAAGATTTCCCGGTAATGAAAATTAGAAATATTTAGATACCAAAAAACTAACTAAATATAGAATAAAGTAATTTTGGGGTTTGTATAATTGTTGTATTGTGGGTTAGATGATTTTTCAAATTTTGAAACGTTTTGTCAATAGGTATTTTTTTATCACTTAATATATTAAATAACTCAATAATTATTATTATTATGAAGGAGAATTTGCATATTGGGACACAAGTTTGAAAATAATTATAAATGTGGGCTCAACTTAAAAATATTTATTTATAAAGGCCTAATTTTTGAAAATATTACAAATGGGCCCAAGTAATTTTGTATCACATGAATTAGTGACCATCGTGGCTTACTTGTACATACGTACTAGAGTGGTAAATCAAAATAGTAATATTAATAATTTTACTATGATCAGATTTTTAATCGATAAAATTAAAATAATCGATTAAAATATCATATTTAATTATTAAAGAATGCACCAAATTCTAAAAGATTAGTCTTGACATTGCACTACTTTTTCTAATTTTTTTTGGCTAAAAACTCTTAGCAAAAATTATTTCTAAAAATTTACACTCGATTTTATTAAAATGGAAGAAGTCAGGACCAAAATACTTATGGGCACATTGTTCCTGTGTTTGCCGGCAATATGAAAACCCATTGGGATCACCAAGATTTAAACCTTTAATATTTCAAATAACACTAATTAATTTTCACTTGACTTTTAAACATATTACGATCGGTAATTAGTTGCTTATCTTCTCCAATCATTATATTGCAAGCAAGAGGATAACTAAAGTTTAGATAAACTAGTTTATTATATTTGTCGATCTTTAAACTAGTTAATTTATGTTGCTGGTCCTGACCTTGTCCAGATTTTAACAGAAGTGAAGGCATTGTGAAAGCTTATAGTGAAGGCTATAGAATTATTGGTAAAGTATGATACGTGTTTTTGACAATTTGGTAGTTACATGTTTAACAATTTTCTTCGAATAATCTAGAATTATACGACTTAGAAATTGGAAAGAATCCTGATTAATTGGTGATCGTTTGGCATATTATTTAAAAAAAATTTATTTTCAGGTAATGAATTCTATTACGAATTATTTGCCATGTAGAAAGTGTAATGAAAAAGACCATAATACACGAACTTGTAATTGAAGACGCAGGCAGAAAGAATATTAATTTACAATGCTTAATGGAAATTATATTCATATAATTGCTGCCTTTATACCAGTGTTGGGAATTGGACATGTCCAATTAAAATTTTTGATTGGACAGTTTTGGACATGTCCAGAACTGTCCAAAACTGTCCAAAATTGTCCAAAATTGTTCAAATTTTTTAAAATTAGTAAAATATATAATATTTATATTTTTGTACTTAAATAAATAATAAAGATTAATCTTAAGTTTTATTTTTATATATTATAAAATATTAGATAATATATATAGGGTATTATTAATCAAACCATATTATAGTGAGATTAAAAAATTAATAAAAAATTAATAGTAATACTAAGTATTATTGATTAAAATAATTATGTATATTAATGTCTAATATAATTATTATGCTAAGCTTTTACAAATAACATCTAGAGAAAGTTAATAGAAATAACCAAATTTTTTTTAATAAATTTGCCCTATTTCTATTAACTTTACCCAATATTACAATTTTTGTATAGCAATTTTTTAGTTTCACTAAAGCATGTTTTGATTATTTTCTATATTATAAAACCATTAGATATTATATTAAAAGATATTGATTTAAATATTGAAATAATATCTAGAATGTTGTTAAAATTTTGCAGAATTAAGCTTAATATAAACCAAAATTTTAAACTATACTCTCTTTCTGGATATTATTTAAGCAAATAGTATAATTATATTAGAAAATATTTGATTGGCTAATAAAAATTATTATATATAAAATAATTGTCCAAAACCAATTAAATTTAGTTTTGGTTTTGGACAAGTTTTGGACAGGTTTTGGACACTGTGTCCAAAAACCGATACAGAATACGAAAACAACCAACCAAAGCCTAACTATAAAAAAACGCTAAAAAGTTATCCTTTTACAGAAAAACAAGTGAGGGCAAAAATACGAGGTAAAAGAATTATGGAGGGGTTTTGTGGTGAATTATTTATTGCCTCGCAAAGAAGTTCGTTTAGCTAATGAAAAAAAAGTTGTATAATTATTATTCTCTTTACATATTTCTTTAAACATATATATATTCAAGAAATTTAAAAAATACCGTCTTGATTTGACTTTTTAAAGCATTCGCATAATTAGCTAGAGATGAAAGAAACGAGGTGAAAGCCTTTCAATTACTGTACTGAATTTTCGGAAATGTCCAGCTTCCGCTTCACCTTGACCCAAATTTTAGGTTCAATAACCAAAATTGAGCTTAAATTAGGATTAAAGTCTGGATACCTGATTCTTGGTTTAAATATAATAGCTGATATTTAATATAATATATAAACTAACTTTTAATAAAAGAATAATTAATCAATTAGAAAGTAAGAATTAAATAAGTCATCGTATTGTAAAAAATAAAATTAATAAATAGTTTATCAATTAGAAAATATAAATACGTTATTGTATCATAAGCAAGTATTTTGAATAACGTTCTTTTTTATTTTGATTAAAATGCAAAACGAAAAAGAACTTATACACCCGAACAAGTGGCTATAAGAAATGAATCGAGAAGGAATAGAAAAAGTTCAATAACTGAAGAACAACAGGTAACTTATCGAAAAAGCAAAGCAGAAAAGAGACAGACTCGTATAAGGCCTAAGAATTAAGGCTCTAGCCCCAAAACGATGCTGTTTTTCTAGTTAATTTAAATCAGCGGAAGAGCAAAAACACATAAGAATACATTTCGAAACCCTTCATTAGTTTTGTTAAAGTAAAGAGAAATTTTGCAAGAGTATCCTCCTGGCCTCAATCGGTCCAATGCTTTTTACCGGTATGCCTGACGTGTTTATTTCCTAATTTCTGTGGATCAAAATATACTTTCTATTATTCTTCTACAGTAAGTGAACGCTTTATAAGAACGTAGCTCGGTTCGTGTCTTTCGAATCATGCGATTTTTGACCAATCACAATTGGCGTTCTCATGATTCTAGAAGGCAGATCCTTGATTGTATAACTTAGACAAATTTCGATCAAGTTAGGAAGATTTATCAGTATATGCAAGTATGGTTTTTTCAAATATCACAGGAGTGCGAAGTTTTATTACTATAATTAGAAAGATTTAATATATCTACTATAAATTTTTTGTCAGAATTAATTATCTTCTTAAAAACTTTTATATGTAACGTGTGTTACATTTTTGTGTAATATTTTTTTAGCCGATATACTTATATAAGAAATGATCTATATTCACCCTACCCTTAAACACTACTGCACTAGTTTTCAAGTATTTTCTCTTTTTTTTTTTTCTTGTACATGTGTTTTGGACTGATCTACAGTACAAACAACCTAGTCCCAACAAATAAAATTAATAACATTGCTAATTCTTCTTTAAAAACAATAGTAACCAAAAAATACTATTTTAAAATGTTAAATCAAAACAAGCTAAACACTTCTATGGTTTTTAATTTTTTTTTATTAAATATGAAATTTGGCCACTCTATATATATTATTAAAACAAGCAATTTGACCACCCTATATATACTAAATTTGGGGACATCTAAAGCCAAGTACATTCATATGATATAAAGCCAATCACATCGTAAAATTTGATCTTTACAGATCAGCCTGACGAGATAAAAACAAAGAAAAAAGTGAAAAATACCAAAAATACAAAAAGCGAGTATTTAAACCTGTTTAGGAGAATTAATAAAAAATGTCGGGAAGACAATTTTAGGGGGCATCCATAAATAACATTATGTACCTCCTTATAGTAGTACTGGACCCCCCTACTATATAAAAATTTTTTCAAAATCCGTATGTTTATATATAAAATTTTACAAAAACTTGAATATATTGTGACACAGTGATCCGATTTGGATGATTTAGGTACTATTCGATTTGTCTCAGTGAGACGAATCCAATGGTACCAAAATCATTTCATTTAGATCACTGGATCAATAGTTATTCGCAAAAAACTATTGATTTTTAGTAATTTTATAAGAAAACATAATAGCCAATAGTATTTGGCCAATAAAATTTGATCTAGTAATCCAAATGAAATAAAATTGGTACCATTCGACTCCTCTCACAGAGACGAATCGAATGATACCAAAATCATTAAATTTGGACTACTGGATCAATTTTTAGCCAATTTTTTCTAAAAAAATTACGTTATATTTTTTTGACCTTTCCCCTACTTAGGGGTGTGCCATTTATCACGTGATATTTTTTACTTAGTAGCCACCTCTATCCATGTATGGTGTGATCACTTTATCTAATTCTGATTGATTAATATAATATATAAACGTGATCACTATCTCTGACCATGTATCCATGGTAAAAATCACGTGATAAATGGTATGCCCCTTATTGAGAAAAACGTTATTATTTGTCCAACCCTCTTGTATAGCGTTATTTATGGATGCCCCCTTATTTATAAGTTAAGTCCTAACTCTAATCTCTAACTAGTGTTCTGCATGATTTGAACCAGGCAGGTATTTTTAAAGATCTGTATTTGGTCCAAACACCAACTCAAATTTAAAATTAGGGTCTAAACCTGTATCACTTAGATCCGGGTCTGAGTCCGGATCCGTGAAATTTCAAAAAATTATAAATACAAAGTTGTTAAATGACAAAAATCAAGTGCTCTCGCTAAAAAAAAAAAAAAAAGTGATAATCACTGGCGTCATATAATTGATTAAATCGTTACATTTTGCTTTGCAATCGCGATCGCAATCACGATCTCACAATCATTAATCATAGAGATCACAATATTAATGATAAACCTAATTTTATTTTTATTATTATTATTTTTTTTTTCAAGTCAAAGTGCCCACTTCGGGAGAGAGCTTTTTTATTCAAGATAATTTGACCCCGGACACCCTATATGGAGGGACAACCGACATTTGTACATTGACGAGAGTACAACTAGCCTCACCTGCAACTTTTGGTTGCCTATTTAAGTAGCCACCCGAAGGTTCTACACTAGCTGTCATACCTGCAACCCACATACTGGCATTGCTATTTAAACCCTCTGATCCTTGCCTCCTGTCAGCCCTTCTTGTATCATCAGAACACTGTTCCAGATGCTAACCAGTCCCCCTTAGAACTAGTTTATCCTAGTGGAAAACTTGGTAGAGCGGTTCCTGTCCCACACAGGTATTATCTACACTTCGGTAGTGTACGCATTTGCCGAAACTAACACTTGCAATTAGAAGTGGTTACCTAACCGCTATCACTACCTACTTCTGCCCTTGTAGAGTTCACCTGCCCCTAGTACCGTCCTATTCTTCTTTCAGTTTCTTTCTCCCAGAAGCTTTCTTTCCCCAGTTGCCTTCCTACTTCCAATCCGAGGACCCAGAAGGGTTTGTTTGCCCTGGCGAACCCAGGAGCTCCCTCCCCCTGGTACATGATTCTGAAACACATGTCCTTTTTCTCCGGTACGATCTTCGGTGGTCCGGTTGGTAGGGCCCGCCATAAGTCCTTTTGTCGTAAGTCCACTTCCGGTCAGTCCGCTTCTGGTCAGTCCACTACTGGTCAGTTCCCGTCCGATTTCTATTAGGTACCGTCGAAAGTCCGATTACCTTTCTACTCGGAACTTGCCAAGTATGGTTTCCTTTTGTCCTACAGTTTTGTACATAACACAGGCCTGCGCTCCCAGGATCTACACACCCCAGTTCTGTGTGTAACACAGCGCCAAAGCTCCCAATACGAGTTGGTATAACCTAGTAAACAGATTTGTAAATCCGAGCTCAGAATCCAGTTACTGTAACACAAGTAAATTCTTCAAAATCGTCTCTAGTGGGATTCAAACTCAGTACCTTTGCTACAACTACTTGGGGGGTAACAACTATCCAACTACACTATGTCACCACACCCCACAAATCTAATTTTATTAAAAATCTAATAGTTATATAACTGATAATACATAATAATTTATCTAAATCACTACCCAAACTCCAATTTCTAGCCTTAACTCTAAACTAAATTCTCAAATTGCCCAATTTTAATACCTTTTATCAAAAAGCCAAGACCAACGATGATAGATCAACTAATGACCTATACCAAGCCCAATGACGAAAAGGTTCCTGTACAAAAAAAAAGAAAGCACAAAATTTAATACTAAGAATTAAACAAAGATACCAAAAAAAAAAACACTGCTAGTAACAAATGATGCTACAATTCCACCAACGAAATACCAACTAGCGACACCACAAGCCCAACATGAAAAACCAACTAATAATATTACAAGCCCGACGACGAAAGTCCATTAATGATATCACAACAAGTTCTAGTGAGCCCAAACGACAAAGACAAACTAATGGCATCACAAGCTACAACAATGAAAAGTACCAAAATTTGATGAACTAAATAGAATAAGTGCAAAAGTTAGTACCCAGATCTTTTGCAGAATACTATTTCTAACTAACCCTTACTCTAATTTTAATTAAATAATCAAAAACATACAAATGCACTTGGTCTTGGCCATTCCCTAAATTTGGCTACTATATATATGTCTACTAATTTGGCTACTAAATTTGGTCGCCCTATATATATGAAACTTGGCTACTTTTTGTATACTATTAATTGATAGTTTGCCAGTTAATCGGGGATTGTCTATAGTGTAATATGATATAAATCACATAAAAATTACTATAGTATGAATATGGTATACATATATATATATATATATTTTTTACTAAGTTAATGTTATATGTCTACTAATTAAAAGTTGTACAGCTTATTGAAATGCATCTAATGGTAATTAGATTATCCAAATCTGCCTAGTGGATAGTGAAATATTGTTAAAAACAATTGGATGACTATATAAAATCTCTGTGTAAATATTGGGATTTTATATAGTTAGGGGAGTAACAAAAATCAGGTGATTTTTTAGGGGGGGAGGGGGGTAAAAAAAGTTGAAATTATATATAAGAACCTGACTATTTATATATTAAGAAAGAGGGAGGGGGGTAGGCCTCTGATAAAAAATAATCAGGTGATTAATGACACTGCCCTTATCCAATCATTTTTTGATGATATTTTGTCATTTACTGGCCTGATTTGGGTAATCTAACCACAAATGCGTTTTAATTAGTGTTTCCTATACCTGAACTGAAGACCCAAATCTGACCCAAACCCGGTCTTGTGGGTCGGGTCTGAACCATAATTTTTTGAACCCAACCAGGTCAGGTCATGAGAGAGACCTGGACTGACCCAGTTTATAAAAATGTTTTTTTTTGCACATTGTGGTGTTTTGGACCAGGACACAGGTCTGATGTAAATCAATTATCAAGTAACTTATTTATACAGTTTAAAGTATGTAACATTTTACTAACAAAAATCGCCATTGCTAACTTCGAAAGAATATCTATATTCATTGTGCAAAAATAATCAAAAATAATCAGTAATCCCAAAAACTTCACTTAAAGGCGAATATTTTTACTATTTATTGTAGTACTAGTCATATATGGTGTTTTTAATTAAAAGGGCCCATTTTTACATAGATTTTATTTTGAGATATTTGAGTTTCATTATTTGTTTTGATTTTCAGACTGATCTGGGATCAATCAAATTTCACGATATTGATTGGTTAAAGACAGCAGATGACCACTGGGTAAACTCATAACGTGTTGGCTCTATGCAGCCTCATGTCATTTTTCTTTTTACATTATCTTGATTTTTTATTATGTAAATCGACTTTCATTTATAATTAAAAAAAGTCAATTATGTCAAAATTTATATAAATCTAACGAAAACTCATTTTTCAAAAAAATGAAAAATGGGTCCTTTTAATTGAAGACACCTCATATTAACTATACATAAGCTCTAAATGCTAGAAACAGTTAACAAAAAAAAAGTTGAGATACTACATATAAGATCTAAATTTAAAGAACTTTGTTTATACTGTTTAACATGCTATTATAATAAAAAGCTTATACTAATGCTTTTATTTTATATATTTTGAGTATTATAGAATTAAACTTTGGGTTAAGTACTATAGATTGATAATATGTATGGTCTATGAGTTTTTTTAATTATATGGGCTAAAGGTCATGTTGTATTTCTAATAAAGGTCATGATATTAAAATAAAATTGAATTTAGGACCACAGACATCTAGTATAGAGGTCATACTTGTTTTTTTTTAGTAAAAACCCTAAAATTTGAGAAGCAAATAACAGTATTTGCCAATTATTTTGGCATCTAGTGGACCAATTTGAACAACCTTTTTTTAAAATGAAGCTCTCAGTAAGGCGCATCTAACAAAAAAAAGTTCATTCAATTCTGATTACTAGACCAAAAGTTATATAAACAAATATATTTTGACATTTTCAGCAAATTGGGTCAAAATTGGCCAAAATCCAGTTATGACCTATATGCCTAGGGTAGTGATGCCACCGAAATTGATTTTTGAAAAAGGCCTATTTCGTCTTCATTAGAGAAAATTAAAATTTTTTATAAGGAAGAGCAAATAAAATTTATATAGATATGTTTTTTATAATTTCGTCTATTCAAAAAAAGTATCAAATAATTTCGTCTTTCAAGTAAAATAGATCAAAAACAATTTTGTCTTCAAATTTTAATTTCGGGTTTTAGAACCCGAAATGCTTTCGTTCTCATGTATAGCCTAGGGTCCTTTGAATTTAATTTTTTCAAAAGATAATAAATAAACAAAGATACACAAGTTTCATTAATAATTTATTCATGAGTAACATGATCAATGAACATTTCTGGATAATATCATTATCAGGTAAAAAATGTAGATGACATTGGGTCAGTATTATTTAGTGACCATTTGATTAACTCAGATCATGCTGCTTTGCAGTATGATCTGAGTCAACAAATGGCCACTAAATAACGCTGACCCAATATTATCTACATTCTACCTAATAACTATTAAATAATTTATAGCTTCTTTAAGTGAAGTTTTTTCGTTTTCTAGTAATTAAAATAATATAAACATTTTAAAAAATTATGCAATTTTATTAGTTATTTATCATGGGCAATCACAGGTAAATTGACAAAAATTTTATAACCGTTGACCCAGGTACTATTATCAATGAGCTCTACAACTTTCAATTAGTAGTATGTATTGTTAATTTAGTAAAAAATATTTTTATATATATGCACACCACATTCACACTATAGTAATTTTCATATATAATTTGTATTACATTATACTAAGAACAATCTCTGATTAACTGGCAATTAAAGCAATTTATAATAGTAATTTGGTAAATGAGCATGTACCACTTTGTAGTATGTGCTGCTAATTATTTGTCAAATTACATATTCAACAATTTGACCAATTAGAGTTAATAAATTTGTAATCATAGTTACTATAACCGCATCCCAATTAGCCAATCTAATTAAAAATTAGGTATAACATTACATATTTGGGAAAAGTCAAAACAAACATTCGTTTTGCTAAAAAATGCTTTTAAACTTAAAATTTCATATGGGAAACTATCTTTCGGGTTTTAACAAAAAAAATTTCTTGCTAAATTTTAATAAACTATAGCTTTTTTTAACTTCTAGACTCACACTAATTCTAACCTTAAATGTACGATTTTATTCTTATAGAAGTTGGTTTAATAGTCACATTATATCTGATTTTAAGTTACAAGATATAGTAGCTTACAGTTACAAAATGATTACTCCAATCTATAATATTATTATCTAATTTAAAACCAGTTCCAATTCAAATAAATCTGAATTTGTCTAAATTTGAATTATATTCTCAAAATATAATTAAAACACTAATTTGACTATATAATAAAAATATCAAATTTGGCAATATATAATGAAAATATCAAATTTGGCTATATATAATGAAAATATCAAATTTGGTTGTATATAATAAAAATATCAAATTTGGTCGCATATAATAAAAATATCAAATTTGGTCGCATTATGTAAATTTTAAATTTGGCCACTAGAAAATTTTATTTGTTGGGACTAAGTTGTTCGAACTGTAGTATTAATTCTCATATACTATAACACATATTGCAAAAGTATTTAGACCCCTAGTAGGTTTATTACCAAAAAAGTATGGATATATAATTTTTTTGTAATACAAACCAATTAGATCTCAAGATTAGGTATAATATAGTATAATCAGAAAAATTCAAACCAAATGTTCACAAATTGCTAATAATTATAAAATCTGTATAGGAAACCACTTTTGGTATATTAATAAAAAGTTTTTTTGAATAATTTTACTTTAAAATACTTTTAACCCAACTCTAATATAAACTCTAACTCTGACTTGAAGGAATTTAAAGATTTTTGTATGCCACAAGTACAGTTATATGCCTGTACTTTTTTGATAGTAATACTAGAGAAAATGGACTTTTGAAATACTATTATATTTATCTGCCATGTATATTTAGAATATTTTCTAGCCCATTTTAGTATCCAGAGTATATATGGGAGGCCCTACAGCAAAAGGTAGTGATAAACTAAAAAAATTTTTTTTGTAGTTTTTTTCATATTTTGTTCTAAATACGGTAGTCTAATTTTTGCAAAAATAAAGTTTTTACAAAAAAAATTTTTTTGAATATCACCACCTTTTGCTATAGGGCCCCTATATATATTGTATGAATACTTTTATACTTTTAATCTATTTTACTATTATATGTTTAGATATATAAATGGGATATCCTCATATTTATATATCTAGGTATAAATTAAAATTTGGCATTTTAAATTGCTATAGGGTATAGCCCACAAGGAGGTATACATATCAGGTAAATATAGTAGTTGCTCACTCACAAAAAATTTTCTAATCATGTGACTTTTTTGAGAACTCCAAACATCTTTTATATAGGTCATAACTGGATTTTGGCCAATTTTGACCTAATTTGCTAAAAATGCCAAAACTATATTTACTTAAACAACTTTTGATCCAGTAATCAGGATTGAATAAACTTTTTTGTTAGACGCACTTCACTGAGAGCTTTATTTTAAAAAAAAGTTTATTCAAATTGGACCACTAGATGCCAAAATAATTGCTAAAAACTGTTTTTTTGCTTCTTAATTTTGGGAGTTTTTGCTGAAATTCATAACATATAACCTCTATACTAGATGTTTGTGATCCTCTTTTTTGTAGCACAAACCAATTATATTTTGAGATTAAATATAATATAAAAATCAAAACAATTAAAAACAATTAAATAAAGTAAAAGAATTAAAATAATAAATCAAATAGTTAAAGGGTTAGGTAATTAATTAGAGTACTACTAATATTAAAATTTTGCAAGAAATTTTTTTTGTTAATATACAAAAGACGATTTCATAAACAAACTTCGGAGTTATTAGTAATTTTTGATAAAAAATTATAAAAAGTATAATTTTTATATTATATCTAATCCTAAAATTCAATTGGTTTGTGGCATGATAAAATCACATAATCAGAAAATTTTTTGTGTAATAATTATATAAATTGATATTTAATAATTTGTCATATGGGGCTTTGCAGTAGAAAGGGTGGATACAACTACAAAATGAAAAACCATTTTTTTTATTAAATTCTGGTAAATTTCAATGTGATCAACATTTTTCAATTATAAATAAAAGCCAATTTGCATAATAAAAAATCAAGATACATAATATAAAAAGAAAATTGCACGAGGTTGAAGCCAAGCGCATCACGAGATTACCTGTTAGTCACATGTTATGTTTAACCAATCAAAATCGTGAATTTTGATTAACCCAGATCAGTCCGAAAATCAAAACAAATCAATTATCTCAAAAATTATATATATTGACGTATCCGCCCTTTCTACTGCAAAGGCCCCATATAATAAGGGACCCCAAATAATTTATATGAGCTTATATTTGGTATCATAGTAAATTTTTTTGTTAAGCACTTTTTTATTAGTATATATTAACTATATTTCAAATATTAGATAAGAATTTTAGAATTTTTTATTTTTTTTTGAAATACAATATTCTTTAAAAAAAACTAGAGCTATATTCTCTAAAAAAAAAGCTATATTCTCTAAAAAAAAAAACTATATTTTCTAAAAAAAAAACTACATTCTTTAAAAAAAAATTATATTTTCTAAAAAAAAAACTATATTCTCTAAAAAAAAAAACATCTTTTTCTAAAAAAAAAAAATAGAACTATATTCTCTAAAAAAAAAAACCATATTCTCTAAAAAAAATAAAAAATAAAAAAAAATATTACTTTATATTTTTATTAGCTTATTTTAATAAATATAAAATTTATAAAACTTATCCTATTAGTATTATTTTAAATATAACCTTTTAGTTATTAGCTGTTTTCAAATATAAACTTTTTATCCAATACCTACTTTTTAAATATAGTCAGGCCTCTCTAAATGAATATTGTTAGGACTAGCTTTGAGATATATATTTATAGAAGGTTGTATTTAAAGTAATGATACTGCCCAAACTATTTTAAGCTAATAACTGAAACCAAAACTCTAATATTTTGCTTGAAACTAATCCAAAACTATCTGAAACTATGCTGCAATTTTGAAACTATGCCAAAATTTCAAACTAAGTTTATATGTAAATTATAAGACAAATTTGTCTTACAAAAACAAACTAGTGCAATGCACTTTTTAAACAACTAATTCTTTAATAGTCACATTTTTAATACTACTCCCTGGTAATTACTATTTCTCTAATTCTTTCTTTAACAACTATTTTCCTAACAATTCTTCAACTATTTATCTAAAAATCATACAATTACTATATCCTAATAACTACCCACTACTTTACCAACAAATATATTATCAATGATTACTACATCTCTTACAATTACTCTTTTTACAACACCAATCATCATTTTCCCAACAATTACCATATCCCAACAACTATTCTTTACCAACAATTACCCTTTTTCATACTACTTATCACTTCACTAACACAAACATTATCTGACAAAACTTTTCTACTTTTCTAACAACATTTTATTATTTTTCTAATACACTACCCAACACAATTATTTTCTCATATTATTTACTCTTAACTAATAATTATTTCTGGCTATTTAAAAAAAATAAATTATTTTAAAAAAACATTGTTTAAATTAAAATCAAATAACAAAAATAGGGAATTGGTATTTTTATATTTTTTTTTTGATATTGCCACACCTCCTGCAATCATATAACAAATATATCGACAGTATGTTTATTAATAATCTTTACAAACATAAGATTGTATAGTAAGTTTAATAAATATCTATATAAATATATAGTACATAGTGCATTGTAGCACATATTGTCTAACTAGTATACAATCAGATATAATGTAACACAATTCAGTCTGGGAATATACCAAATTTGGAAATCAGGTTCTAGAAGGATCTACAAACAGGTTTGTGCATTTGATTGGTCGCCACACTTTTTTTTTATGCACATATTCGTGCTAGGGTTTTACAATATTTCATATATCAATTTGTTACTAAACGATATACGAATAGATAATAAAAGCGACGAATTTTAATAATCCCAAATAATCCCGCAAAGTATGTTGTTCTCAAAAAGGTAAATGAGAACGTAAAGTTATGATTGTTTCTTGCAGATTGTTAAGTAAAAAAAAATAAAAAACGTATTTTTGCTAGTATACTAACACAATGAGTTGAACAAACAGCACAATAGTAAAAACGAACATAGCATGCTAGTAAGATCGAACATAATATGATAGTAGAAATGAAGTGATAGTAAGAACGAACGTAGCCTGATAGTAAGAACAAATATAAGATAGTTTTGATGAATGTAGCACGAATAGTTAGGACGAACATAGCATAATAGTTAGGACGAACATAGCACAATGGGTAGATTAGGGACAAATGTAGCATAGTTAGGACGAATGTAGCACGATAGCAGATAGTTAGGATGAACGTAGTATGATAGTTGGGACGAACATAGCACGATAGTTGGGACGAACATAGCACGATAATTGGGATGAACGTAGCATGATAGTTGAAACATAGTAATAGTTAGGATGGACATATAATAGTTGGGATGAACGTAGCACGATAGTTGAGACGAATGTAGCATGATGGTTAGAACGAATGTAGCATATGCAGATATAATAAGAATCAACATAGCACGATAGTTTGAATAAATGTAGCATGATAGTTAGGTAGATTCGGGATGAACGTAGCACAATAATTGTAGCATGATAATTGAGATGAATGTAGCATGATAGTAGAAGACAACATAGCACGATAGTTAGGACTAGCACGATAGTTAGGATAAACACAGCATGATAATTGGAACGAGATAGATTTGGGACGAACGTGGAATGATAGATAGATTCGAGACGAACATAGCATGAGAGTTAGTAGATTTAGGACGAATAGCATAAGAATTAGGTAGATTCCGACATAGTATTAGATTCGTAACATAGCACATGAGTTTGGTAGATTTACAACGCTTGATACTAGTAATTTTATAGCGCTAGATTCTTAATATTGTATTATAGTACTGTAGTATATAGTTAGATTCCTAATATAGTATTATAGTAGTTAAATTCTTAATTTTTAAAATTATTAATAAATAAAAAAATAAAAAATAAAAAAACGATGCGGAATAAAACTTTTTTTTTACTTAACGACCATTCTTTGATTTGATTGGGCAACAATCATTTTTGGATCATGCTTTAGAAATTTCCAGAATCAATTGATCGATGATCTATTTCTATAAAAGGTGCGATCGTCACTATCCATTTATGGTATATTCCCGGACTGCAATTAGACAAGTTAAAACAAATGTTTGTTTTGTTTATTTATTAAAAATCTGTATTAGAAACCATTTTTAGTACTTTAACAAAAAATTCTATTGGACAGTTTTACAAAATAAAAGAGCTTTTTTAATCCCTAATAATGACTTTAAATATTTTTGCTATACTACAAATCTGGCAGATGTGCAAATATATGATCATATAACATTTAACAAATTAGATCAAAAAATTCTCTTGCAAACTTTATTAGATAAAAACCAAGGTTTTATATTTGACTAAAACTATTTGATCGTAATTCTATATATAAATTCAAGTTGCAGATAATTTTTTTTTGGTTACTTTGATTTTTTCATTTCTTTACATTATATTAAATTATAATTGGCTAGTGAAATTTTTTAGAGTAGCAACAATAAAGTATGCAACTATAATTAGAAGCCTATTGTTTTAACAAACAATAATAGATCTACTTTATAATATAAAAAAAATAAAACCTAAGATTTTGTATAAATTAAATAAATAAAAAATTTTAGCTGTTAATTTGAGTTTAAACACATACCTTGTAACTCTAACATAATTGTAATTATAAACAAAACCTTACAAACTAGTTGTGCTTAAAACCAACTTGATGTAGTTTTTATACTGTTATAGATAAGTTAATTAGCAAGCACCTATATTAACAATCTAACTGGAAGGTATAGCGATATAGAGAAGCTGTCTGGTTGTCACCCCCAAGCAACAGACAGGTCTAGAGTTCAAATCCCACTAGAGATGAATTGGAAAATAGACCTGTGTTACGATAACATTTGTTTATTGATCGGTCGGGTATATTACCTGTAACCTTGGTATCACCATCTTAAATGGGAGCATCGATACAGTTGTGTAAGTTACACAGACAAATCCAAGGCACCAGAACAATTAAAACTCATTGGCAAGCCCGAGTAAGGAGGTAAGGAAGATCCTCTTACGGTGCTACAGAAGCCTCTTAACTGGAGACCAGAAAACTGAATATAACATATTCTATAGCAAGAGGTAATACCAACCTGGTCGCCGAAGTCATACCGGAGGAAAAGGACCTATGTTTCAGAAGTGGGTGCTAAGAAAAGGGAGTCTATCGGCACATAAAGCCGAGCAGACCAATCCTTCCGGGCCAACTGGCATGGTAGTTTAGGAGGGATCGGTATAAAGTTGGAGGAGTCGGATGTAAGTCCTGGGAATTGGAATGAATCTTGCAAGAACAGACAAAACTGACCAACCAACAAGAAGTAGAAGCATGGAGGCATGTACGTATCAAAGCCCAATGGAGATTTGGGTGCACCCATATGGAAGTCTTAGAACATTAAGAAGATCTGGGACCACTAGTAATAGGTATAGCTAGTATAAGTGCATATAGTGATATGAAAATCGGGTTGGCCGAGCCTCATGATGCCATCCAACTATATCAGGGACTGGAAGCTTTGGCAAAACATGTCTAGATACTCGTCACTATAGCAGGGAGTACAGTCGTTTGCATATTTTCGAATTCAGAACGTTAAATCCTGGATCCCCAAATCGCAGGAAAATCAGCTAGTTGCGGCAGCATGCAGGCTTGAGATACTTACCCAATGTGATAGAGGCAGCTGCATGGCTTGAAATACAAACTTTTGAGAAGTACGCTAGTAAGAAACTGAGTATACCAATTTGGAAGCAGAAAGCACCTATCTGGAATCACATATACCAAATTGGAAGTAATGTTATTAGGAAATGTGGATAAAGTGGTAGACATGTGAATACTAACAGTTGGTTGGGAAAAAGGGACATCCAAAACCAGGCTAGTTATATAAATAGGAGTATAGTAGGCTCTGGTAGGTTTAGATTATGAATAAATTAATTCAAGTTTTAGTACTTAGTAGATAGTATAATAATTGTAAGCAATATATTGTAACAATTAATATACACTCTATAAAGTTCAGAAGCATGACCTCACCTTAATATTAAAAAAAAAAAAATTAACAATCTAACTGCTCCCTATAAATTAAAATTCTGATATATTTCATAGGACAGCCATATTTATAATATGGGCCATTATTTTTGAAGACAAACTAAGAGTTTTTAATTTAAAAATTTTGGTTTATCAAAATAATAACTTGTAAATTTACATCAAATAAGGTATAAATATATAGGATACAAATCGATAAGAATTTTTCAATCAATTAGTTAATAGATCATTTTAATCAACTAGTCAATTAATCAATTTATTCAACAAATCAATTAGTTGACCATTGATTAATCGACTACCGGTACTTGATTAGTTGACTTATTGATTAGTTAAGTAATAGATTAATCAACTAATTGAATGGACAACTAATCAATTAGTTGAATAAAATAATAAATAAAAATTAGTAAAAAATATGTAAATTAGCAACAACCAAGTGAAATTCTTATATTATCAGTTGATTAATTGACCAAATAACTAATAAACTAATCAATTGTTCAACTAATTAGTTGATTAGTTGATAATCAACTAAGTTGGGTTTGTAAAATTCAAATCGATTGGTTGTCAACTTACAACTAATTAATTAATTTGATCTTTAATTTTGTATATCAGCATCTATGATTTGTAATAACAATGTGAATCACTAAAATCAATATAATGATGTAATACAAATAGTATAAATAAAGAAGAAATACACATATTCTAAGATTTTTCTTAAGTTTTACAATAAAGATTATTGATGCTTAATAAATCCTTAGAACAAAATTTGATTTGAAACATATATACCTAATAGATCTAATACAAGTTAAACTTGTGTACTTAAAATTTATATATACGAAATATATTAAAGGTATATATCCTATCACCAAACCAATAACTTCTTTCAAAACTATAAAACTGGAATATGATTAAATAGTTTTTTTTTCTTTTTTAAATATACATATATATAGATCTGACACGTCGAGTTTGTGCACTTGGAACTTATACTATGGAACATACAGTATTAAAGGTAAATATTTTATTGCCAGACCAATGACTTTTCTTCTTGAAACTATAAACTGGAATATGATTAAAAGTTTTTTTTTTTTAAACATATATATCTAATAGACCTAAATGTTAAGCTTGTACAATTAGAAACTCATATATACGAAACATATTAAAAATATATATTCTATTGCCAGACCAACTACTTTTCTTAAAACTATAAACTGGAATATGATTAAATATATAATTTTCTTTTTTAACTATATATACCTAATAGGCCTAATGTGTTAAAATTGTGAATTGGAAACTTGTATTAAAGATATAAAGGAGACTGGGATATTGTGACGAACTGGGGTATTCTGACGAATTTGAAATATCATGTGATCCCGTGATTCAAACCGGACGATTTTAGTACCATTCGACTCTTCTCAATTAGAGGATTCGAATGGTATAAAAATTACCCGATTGGTATCTAATTAGGAACACAAGATCGAAGAAATGCGGTATTATAACGAATAGGGTATTATGACGAACCAACAACCATGCATTGTAACAAAGCACACACACTTGAGTGCTGCAAAAAAAACTAGTAATAACATGTCATAGCTCTTTTTAAGCTAAAAACAAAAAAAAATGATTATAATTGAACTTGTATTGCATATTTACAGTAGTTATATTAATTACTTTAATTTCTAACAATTACCATATTGTCGCTGAAGCCATTATTCGATGCACAATTTCCAGAACTAAGAACGAATTTAATCAATATTTTTATATTTGTCAAAATAAACTCTTAGACCTCCAGAAATTGTGTGCCTCAAAATAATAGCCCGGGCACTATTTATAAATTTAATTATCAAAAATCGGATTAAAATAAAATATGGGTTTCGATTTAGCCCTTTAAAACCCATTTATTTTGTTTAATATAAACTCTGCACTGAACTAACCTCTATCCTTAACATTTAACTCTAAAAACTATGAACAAAAAATTAGTTTTTGGTGGGTTAAATTTTTTTTATAATCGGATTTTTTTTATAATCGGATTTCATTTTAATCTGATTTCATTTTAATCGATTTCATTTTAATCGAAAATTTTGTTTGCCTTCATTAATTAAACGCGTTTTTTGGATGGGCCAATAAATTTAAACCTTTGCAATATTTATTTTGCAAATTTCATAAAGGAATTACGTATATAAACCTTTCTATTCATATTAAGCGAACACTGTCTATACTTTCATATTTTATTATTCATTGTGTAGTAAAAGCAAACGTTGTAGTTTAAAGACCATATTATAACTTCGTAATAGATTAAATATGCCTTCAGTCTCTTACATTAATCGACGTAACACTATTCGTGAGGCTCTTGACGAAATAAATAAATACCCTTCTAACTCTCATCCAAGTATCAATAGTGTTGCTAAAAGTTTTGGAATCCCGGAGGCATCTCTTAGACGTGCCATAAAAAATGGCAACTCTCCTAACTGTACTGGCCCACCAACTATACTTACTGAGCATGAGAAGGAACAACTTGCAGGCTATTGTATTAATGTACAGAAGCTTGGATTTGGCCTAACAAGATCTGGCGTTAATTATTGTATGATGGAAATCTTAAGATTAAACAAGCGATCACACCCTTTTAATAATAATGGACCGGGTCATGATTGGTGGGTACGTTTCATGAGAGATCACCCTGAGCTGTCATTTCATACTCCCCAAGAGTTATCAGAAGTGCGAGCACAAAAGCCAATGCGACAATTGTGAAAGATTATTTTGAAAAACTTGGCAAAATCATCAATGAAAATTCACTTACCGCTGCACAGATTTGGAATATGGACGAAACTGGTTTCGTCCTTATTCCAAAATCTGAAAAAGTTATTGCAAAAAAAGGTGCGCGCTAGGTTCACAAAGTCGCACATGGAAATAATACTGAACATATTTCAGTAGCACCCACGATTTCAGTTGCTGGTTCATGCATACCACCTTTATTCATTTATAAAGGTGTTCGTGCAATCCCTGGTCTATTAGATGGTGCACCTCCTGGAACTGTTATGGGGTTTACGGATACTGGGTACATGCGTGAAGGTCTTTTCCAAATATACCTAAACCATTTTATAAATTTTATCTCACCCATTCGACCAGTTCTATTAATACTCGACAGGCACAAAAGTCATATTAACTACATGAGCGTAAACTTTTGTCGCCAAAATAATATTCTTCTTTTTGCTTTACCACCTCATACGACGCATGTTTTAAAGCCGTCCGAGATTCTGTTCGCAAAATTAAAAAAAGAATATAGTAAAGCATGTGAAAAGTATTATACTAATAATGGTAAAGTAGTAACTAAGCATACTTTCGCGAAGATTCTTGGTCCCGTTTTTGTTGAGACCTATACACCACTAGCAATTTGCAACGCCTACAGAACCACTGGCATATGGCCATTTAATCCTAGTGCGATTAGTATTGATCGTTTAGACCCTTCTTTATTAACTGAACAATTTAACGAACCCATTAATTCACCTTTAATTTCGCCGCCATTACTTGCTCAATCAAATCATCTTCGTTTTACTCGTCTAAATATTAGTAGTTTAAATGAAGAAAGTATTATATTAAAAAATGAAAATGATTTGTTGAGATCTCAGGTTGAAAAACTTAGTGAGGAATTGGAAACTTACAAGAGCCCTGGTACATGTGCATTACGTTTAGCACTCAAGTATCCAGTTCCTCAGGCTCAAACTCAAGTGACACCCGATCATACGAGTTCCGAAAGCCAATCTGAGCCTATATTGACCCCACCTAAAAAAAAGCGAAAGACACTTTCATTTGCGCGGCTTTTAACTGAAGAGGAAAGCTGGCGTCAGTTGAATGAGTTGAACGAGGAAGCGGAACGAAAAGCTGAAGAAATTAAAAGAAAAAAAGAGGCTGCAGCTCAAAAAAAAGAAGCGGCAGCCCAAAGAAAAGAAGCAGCAGCCAAAAAAAAAGAAGCAGTAGCCAAAAAGAAAGAGGCACTAGCTAAAAAAAAGGAAGCCACCACTCAAAAAAAAGGCGGTGCAATGACTAGATCTAAAAAATCAGCTTAAAAATTTATATGTAAATCGAATTCGTTAGAATACCCTTTCATTCAAAATTTTAGATTTAAAAATGTGTTGCATGTAATATGATCGTTTAATAAATTCCGATTTGTTATTGCTTTTTTTTTTATTGTTGCTTATTTTTGAATGCAATGTTGATCGATAGATATAAATATTTAAAGGTTTATACGGGTTAGTAAAAATTTTTTATAGTAGAAACCTTAACTTCGTCACAATACCCCAGTTTCCCTTATATTCTATTACCCAATTAATGATTTCTTTTAAAAAATAAAACTAGAATATAGTTAAATAGTTTTTTTTTGATGGATTTAAAAACAATTTTTAGTAAAAATGTCTATTCCTGCTCCTTCTCTCAGTCAATTTCTAAATCGAGGGTCATTAATTGAGTATGTATGAATGTTCGGTACCTCTTATGGTTTTGGTATATCTATTTTAAGATCGAAAAAAATAAGGTGTGCTTAGGTTGTGATTAAGGCAGAACATAGAAATTACATAAACTTAACTGATAAAACATATAAAAGGAACACAAGTTCCAGATTAATTGATTACCCTTTCACAGTATATAGTACAAAAAAAGTAATAATAAATAGGTTTTATCTATCAGTAATTCAATGCACAATTATAAACCATCTAAAAATACTTTAGCACATCTATCGCTCAGAAGGCCAAATGAACAAGCATGAGAGTGAATAAAGGAAATATCAAATGCAGGTATTTACCCAAAAGAAATTTTATCTTCTTTTTGCCAAAATAATCCAACAATTTCAACAATATCAGAAGTAAAGTTGCGAACTTTTCTCAAGTAAAGGGTAAATACCTTACGTCAAACATTATGGCAAATGTGTCACATTGACGTAGACATTGAAGGTAACATTTGCTGTAATACTATAGCAAATGACATGTACCATAGTAAGTAATTTATACCATAATAGGTGATGTATGCTATTGTTACGATCGATGAGAGCTTTATAAGGGTTGAACCAATTTAGCTTTGATTGTAAACAAATAGTGTTTAAGGTTAAATAGTTTAAAACAATAAACTAAAACACATAATTACAGGCTATAAGGTTTCTTTTTATTAATATAAATAAATATATCAAATGATTACAACAATACTAATACAATTTACAATTGTTAATTCTCTTCCTTACTTCATAAGCTAAAATTCACCCTTTATATATTTGTAAGTTTAATATGGAGTCTTAAACTCCTACTGAGAGTCTTTTACTTCTTCTGGAAGTCTTTTACTCCTTCCAGGAGCTATTAACTCCCACTAAGAGTAACTCCCTCAGGGAGTCAAAGACTTCCTACTCTATAACAATAATTCCCATGCTATGCCCAAAAAGAAAATAATGGAATAATACTATGTATATATGCCATAATGCCATAGCAAGTAGTAAGCTAGTCATTAGGAAATTTTATATATAGATATTGATCGATATATAACAGTTAATCGTTTTATATCGATTAAAAAATAACGATATCTATCGATTAACTGGCTAAAAATCGATATATATCTAAATCGATATATATCATTTTCTATATTAAATCGTTATATATCTACAAATCGATTATAATCGGAATTATTTAAAACAATATATAACGATTAACAGACCTTTAACGATTACATAGTGTTTTGACCACAACGATATATAATAATTAACAGATCTTTAACAATTACGCAATGTTTTGACCACGTTACAAAAATTTCATCCCAGATCACTGGATGAAAAAAAAAGTAAATTTTCAAAAAAAAGTATGTTAAAAATAAAGAGAAAAACAACTCTTTCCGCTGATCCTCAATTTCTATACTAAAAACAAAAAAAAACAAAAATTTCCGACAAAACACTAAGATCGATAATAGTAAATAGTACAAAAAGATAAAAGTGCCAAACACAAGAACAATTTTACAAACAAAGAAAACTAAATCAAGCCCAAAGATAGGCAAAAATTTGCAACAAATACTTAGGAAAAATTGTGTATCGGCAGAAATACAAAAAGTAGGCGTTTTACAAAAACCCTGTAGTGCAGATCACTTAGAACAAAACAACAACACGTGCGCACATAATAGAAATAAACAAACCAAATTAGAAAACAAAGACAGAATAACGCAGAAGTACAACAAAGCAAAAGAGATAAACAAACATCAAAACAGTAAACAAAGATCAAAACAAATAAACAAACATGGTTAAAACCTGTAAACAAAAACTAGTGATAAGCTTAGATCTATAACTAGAAAATTAGAACAGCATAGAACATCTAGTACAACATAGGGGATTATTTAACCGACAGGAGGGAGAAATTATGGCAATACTAAAAGAATTACAAAACCGTACCATTAGGAAAGACAGAGAGGTAGCTAACTTTCTGGGAATAACCAATCCAGAAACTGTGTATATCATTAGACAGGTAATAGAGCTATACGATTGGGAGCAATACCAAGAAGCAATTGGAAAAAAAGAAAAGGTTAAGAAAAAGCGTTTTACCCCAGATCTTTTAGAAAATATCGCAAAAGAAACATTTAGTAGAAAATTAGCATTAACATTGTCAGAAACTGGAACAATAGATTATGGAAATAAGGAAATCGAACAGCAAATTTTAGCATTCCTAAATAGCATAGAAGAAGAAGATCAAAGTGAAATAGAGGAGATAGAAAAAAATATAATTAACACGAACCCAAACCAAAAGAAGAAGAAACAATAGAGAAAAAAGAGGGGAAAAAGAAACATAGGATAGATGAAACGACAGAAGAAGCCCAAGGTGCAAACGGTAAAATGGGGAAAGATACAGAGAAAGTTAGACAAGAAGACAAATTGGAACTCAGAAACAGCAAAGTCTACTTCACGATTTGGGATCTACCAAACAGAATCTCCAAAACTCAAGTTTCGGAAATGGTCAAGAAATTTGGGCAACCAAGTGAGATTCGTATACTGCACAGCATGAATAACAAAACTAGGGCAGAAGTAGAATGGAGTATAATGGGAGAAGGTATTAAAGAAAAAATAGAAACAAATTGGGTCTTACCAGTAAAAAATGGCCAGTTAGCAAGAATTACAGCCAGAAGAAGCAAAAGAATAGAGCTAGAAAAGAAATGGAGAATTCATGCAAGAATTGGAAATTTCCCAAGATTTACAAAAGAAGTCCTATTATTAAGACAATTAAGGAGTATCAATGCGAAAGCAGTGCACATATTTCAAAACAAAAATGGAACCCCGAGAAGTCAAGCGGTAATCGAATTTGAGAATGAAGAAGACAGAGAAAGAGCCTTGGAAAGGAAACTAAAATACTTCAACTATTCAATAGAATGGGAGTATTCAGTACCATATAGAAAGGATGATGATTGTGTAGCAACATCGCATAGGGTAGTATCAAGAAGGCCCTCAATGACGCAGTACAACCAGGTCTTACAAACAAAAAAAGAGAAGCACGAGAGAAGGGAATGGCAAGGAAAAAAGGAAATGAAGAAAAAAGAGAAGGCTCCGCAAAATATAAATGGAAGTGTGCGCATTAAGGAAGAGGCAGATATAGAAAGACATAGATTAGAAAAATTAGCACAAAGATTAGTAGAGGAGATTAAAGATAAACTAATCTGGGAACTCTCGAATAGCATGAATATAGGGGCGGGGATACCCCAACGCTCCTAAATTGGGCGCCACAGCTGATACAAAGAACATAGCTATAAAGAGTGGGTTCAGCTCTACGGCTAAAAAATATAAAGGAAAAGAACCCAAATCTATGGAGAATATGGCGGAAAAGAGAAGGAGGTTAGAGTTCTTGAAGTTAGGAGTACATAATATAAACGGTATTAAGAGGAATACACATAGGTTACAGGAGTTGATTGATTTCAGCGAAGAGTACAGTTTTAATATAGTAGGGATAACAGAGACAAACGTAAAGGAAAAAGAAGCTAAATTTATGAAAGTTCAAAAGAAGAAGAACAGGGATTACTGGTCAAGCTCAGACCAGGATAAGCATAAGAGCTCAGGCATCAGTCTTCTGGTTGATGGCGCATAGAGTAAACATATTACGAAAGTAGAAAGACCAAGTGCTTATGCACTTAAAGTAAGCTTTACGTTTAAGAAAGCAGCTATTTTATGCTGGGTCATATATCTGCCCCCGAACGACAGGAGAATACAAATGAGATACAAAGGACAATAACAAGGGATGTTTGCGTAGCTAAAAAGAATACTTCCTTTGTAATAATGAGAGATTTTAACAGAATTATGGATGTAACGATGGATACAACAAACTCTTCCCTCAAGAAGCAAAAGAATTTACTATTAACAGAATAGCTAAGAAGCACAGGCTTTGTAGAAGCATTTCGCTACTGCAATCCTACTCAAAAAAAATTTACCTGGACAAATGGTACGACTAGGACAAGAATCGACCAAATTTGGACGTCTAGTTCACTAAAATCAGGAGTAAGGAGCAGCGATATTGAAGAAATGGATCTCATAATGGGAAGTGACCACAACCTGGTATGGGCAGAAATTAATACTTCAGAGGTATTAAAATTTACCCAAAGAGTGAGGGAAAAGGTAGACTTTTCTAAAAGAAAGATATTCCTCTATAAAGAAGCTACAGAAGAAATTTGGGAGGATTACAGATCAACGTTAAAAAAAATATTAGTGAATAGGAAAAAAATAAACAATAAAACTGAGGTGGAGAAAGGTAAAGATATAGAAAACACGAACATAGAGGAAGTGATAAATGAGGAGTGGGAAGTGATTGAAAAAGCTATTCTAGAGGCAGCATCCAGGCATATTCCTTCGAAAATAATCAAACACAGACCGGAAGAAGTTACCATGCATATTGACCGATCCCCTTTATTCAAGGAAATAAAGAATCTTAGAAGATTAATGAGACGGGCAAGAAAGGAATTAGGCCAAAATTTAGATGAAATAGACAATCTTCTAATAAATGTACAGGTTCAGGATATCAATGAGAGGCATAAAATTGGAGTATCACAGATAGAAGGAGAGTGGACGGAAGAGTGGATCGAACAAACCAAAGGATGGACTAAAACTCTAGAACGAAAGCTAAAGGAAGAGGAGAAAAAAAGGATAGAAAAGAACATTGTAGAGAACATAGAGAGAAGGTATAATATGATCGGGAGGAATGAGAAGATAATGCTGAATAGTATATTGGAGAGGCTATGGAGAAAGATAATAATAGACAAGGTAGTAAGAGAGGAAAACATCCCAAACACACATGGATCACTGATAACAGAACTGGAGCAGGTTAAAGAAGAAACAGATAAATTTTTTAAGAAACAATTTAGAAAACGGCAGTATTTGTTTGCACAACTACCAGAAGACTGGAGGAGTGAATATGCACCAAAGGAGTGGATTAGTGAAGAGTGGTACGAAGAGATAATGTCACCGATTCAAGAAGCAGAATGAGAAGAGAACCTTAGAATTGCAAAACAAGACACTGCTCCAGGAATGTCAGGGATCAGTTACACTATGATACAAAAAGCAGGGCCTAAAGCAACGGAAAGATTCTTGAAGCTAATAAACCTGGTGTTAAAGCATAGCATCTTCCCAAGGAAATGGAAAGTGGGTCAAATATTTCTGATTCCCAAAATGTCTGAGTGGGATTTTTCCTTAGCAAATAATACTACTAGAAACATTTCGAAAAAGTTTAGTACGCATAGTCCAAAAAAGGTTCAGTAGAGTGTTTTTAGAGCACAATATACTTCGGGGACTTAATTTTGCAGGCTTACCTGGTGAAAGTACAGGGGCCCCAATTTATACTCTAAGTAATATCCTGGAAAAAGCTAAAGAAGAGAGAAAAGAATTATGGATATTACTACAGAATATTAAGAAGGCCTTCGATTCAGTTCCTCTAGAAAGTATTAGACAGGCGTGTATAAGAATTAAGATTCCCCAGAAAGCCACAAATTTTCTGCTAGAGATATTTAGTAAAAGAAGGGTCAGAGTTATCATGAAGTTCGGCTTGTCAGAAGGTTTTCAAGCAGAGAATGGGATCGATCAAGGGAGGTGATTTCACCCCTTGCATGGAGAATAATTTACGATCTGTTGTTGTGCAGAATACAAGCTCTAAGGAAAGGGTATGGCATGGACATACGAAAACCTTCTGAGTTTTTAATGCCGCTTGGAAGAGAAAGGGTCTTAATATAAGCTGCCTAGCATTTGCAGATGATACAACATTCATAGCGAGTACACAAAGTGATCTGCAAGATATACTAGACAAAGCAAATGAGTTCTATTGTATAAATGATATAGACATAAACCCAAAGAAATCGGAGTTGGTTGTAGTAAATTCAAGGGTGACACCGAGCCAACAAACAGTAAAGTTAGGAAGAGAAAGAGCTGAGGTCAGGGCATTAGAAGCAGAGAAGGCAGCTCGCTTTCTTGGAGTTTGGATTACAGCGAAAGACATTTATAAGCAGTGTGTAAACAAACTCAAGAGAGAAACATTCATATTTACAAGCCTGATTAAAAATAAACACATATCAATAGGCCAAATGAAATACCTAAATAATAAGGTACTGCTACCACAGTTGGAGTATAGAGTGCTAATCTGTCTCCTAGATAAAAGAACATGTGACAAAGTTCATCAACCAGTTCTTAGATTAGCTAAGTGGAAAGCAGATATCGTGTCAACGGCTGTCAATAGTATAACAAACTATAAGGAACTCCTGGGTATCAAAAGTCTTTGGCAAAGACATATGGAACAAATGCTGGCAGAATGGGTAATTAGAATCAATGATACAGGAGTACTTGGCCAGTCGACAAGGTTGAGGCTTAAAAAGGCACAACAGGAAATATGTAGCTCCAAACCGATATGGACACTTGACCAGAGCTGGTTAGGAATTACGAAGTTCAAATATAATCTTAACGCAAGAATCCTGAAATTGGCAAAGGAGTTGGATATAGAAGTGAGGTCGGAATATAATTATAATGAATGGTGGTTCTTCCAAGAGCCGGATAGAGAATCTAAAACAATTATAGAAGTATTGATAGAACATGATAGATTGAAGAATTGGGAGAAGCTCAGAGGAAGAGATGTATGGTACATGAACCAGTTGCTAGACCCAATGGGGGATAAACTGGTAACTTGGCAGCAGATTAAGAAATTGTCCAATCAACGATCAAGTGGGAAGAAAGCAACCTGGTTTCAGTCAATAGAAAACATTACTTTGGCAAATATCCATACTCGTAAGGTAAAAGAGGCGTTTAAGATACAGGGACCAAATGGCCTAGCCCTGAAGCCACAACACAAGCCAATTTCAAAGAAACGAAGCAAACGAGAATTGGTAATAGTAGATGAAAATAAAGAAAACTAGCCAACCATTGGTCGAGTAATGACAAAAAGAACACATTACACAGATATTATCTGCTATGAGAGTAATGGTACAAGCAAGAACCAGATGGAAGAGAGAAGTCCTAACAAAGTGCTCCAAGAAAAGTCAAGTAATGGAGTTAAAAGAACAAGAACAGAGAAACTAATAGATATATCACTATGGGTGAAATTTACAAAAGGAGAGCTGAATCTAGAATTGGAGCCAGATCACTTTATAGAATAAGGAGAGAGAATTGGGATTTCACCGGAGCAAGTTAGAAGTCTGCGGAAGAACCTAGCTTAGAACTAATAGATAGAATAATAGAAGGGCAAGTAAAGAGACAGGAACTGAAGAAAGCACTGTGTGAAAATTGGGAAGAAGATATTTTGTGGTTTTATATGGATGGGTCATGTAAAGTAGTAGATAATAGGAAAGTATTAGGATATGAAGTTGTACAAATAGATAGAGAGGGAAAGGTTGTAAGAGATACCAAAGGCAGAATTCAGAACTGGATTTCATCCACATGACCAGAGCTAATGGCAATTTTAGAAGCTCTTCTAATGGCACCGCCAAAAAGTTGGGTTATTATTTGGTCCGATAGTAGTGCTGCGATAACTTTAGTTAAAAAAGTTATTGGTAGGCCCAGAACACGAGAGTGGATGAAAATAAATAACTCTACGATACTAGCGGCGATAAAAGTAGTAGTACAGAGCAAGGAAATAGAGATGGTACTCGAGAAGGTGAAGGCACATGCAGGTGATAAACAGAATGAAAGAGCAGATCGAATAGCAAAAGAAGGAGGAGAAGTAGGTGCCTCAACAGGAGTCAAATGGGTTATGACAGAAAATATGGTCTTCCGGCCAGTCTGGAACAGGTTAGAGATAGAATGCTCTCCGAGAGAATTTATAAAGCAAATATTAATAACGGCTGCTAGAGCAGAGTGAACATTCAATCAAGGAACCCATGATGAGATCCATCAGAAGCGAGTGAACCAAAAGAACAGGAAACCCTTTTTTGACCTGATGAAGAAGCATAGTAAGCTACAGGGCAAAAGTAGAAAAGAAAACGGTACATGGAGTTTTCGTATAAAGTGCATAAATAAGCTGTTGCCGACTCTGATGAAACGACGAATACACAACCCAGAGCTGTATCAAGGCATTCAGTGCAGGAAATGCAAAGAAGAAAAAGAATCTTTCGAGCATTTATCTACATGCCCACGTGATAAAGAGGTATGAACAAAAAAGAAAAAAGAAATCCTGGACAGTATTAAGGAAGAGTTAAGGCATAAGGATAGGATAGTCTTAGGTCTAGACCAGCTGAAAAAAGTCTTCATACCCAGGAAGATGAATGAGTATAAGAATCGGCATATAGAGTGGTCAAGAGGGTTTCTGGCGGATGATATAGGATCATCTTTAGAAAGAATGAACCTTTCTAAGAATAAGGCCTGGGACATAGCTGTGGCTTTTCTCGATAAATGGTTGACTGTCTTCTAGAGAGAAATATGGAAAGAATGCTGTTCAATAGTTAACGAATGGGAAAAAGACTGTGGAATCACTCGAGGGCAGAAAAGAAAAGGACAAGAAGAGAGGAAAAAAGAAAAGGAAACCGGAAGAGAAAACGAAAAAAAGTGATAGCCTAGATGAGAGGACAGGAAAAGAAGAATCAGTAGTAAAAAATAGAAGACCGAGACGGAGCTGGATAGAAATTCTAAGTACTGCGAAGGAAGAAGTATATGCATGGATTGGACAAGGGGTCCATGCAAGCTGGAATACAAAATAGATGGCAGTTTTGACAGGCGGCAAACCCTGACTGTAGATCTAGGTGGTTCTTCTTTATTGAAAGAAAGAAATCTAGGGAGGAAAAGTTTGTTATAGCAGGTCACACTTAGGTATCTCTAAGACAACCGGGTGGGTCACACTTTAGTATTAGTGCCAAAAATGGCAAACTTTGTAAGATAAAATAGTACAGTCGTCCCCCTCTATAGTCACCTCCTCTATAGTCACAAAGTCAATATAGTCACTTTTTTATATCGGCTAATTTGTGGAATTGGGCCTTTTTTTGTAGATCCCTCAAATTATAATAAACCAATCAGAATCATTAGATTTAAGAAATAATTTTTTTATACATACTTTTTTAGAACGTTCAGCTCCAATAAGCAAACTTGAAGTTTTCGTATATAACATATTCAAATAATCCCAGATAATCTCACGCCATTGTTTTGCTACTCACTATAAAGTTACGCTAAAAAAATATATATTATTAAAAGTATAAAATCACAAGGCTGGCTAAATTCTACACGGTTAACGAAAAAAAATGACAAAACTGAAAAGCAACGATTCAGTAAAGGTAAATGTGTTGAGCGTATGAGTTTATTTAGTTGTTATTATATGTATTGTATAGAAACTTTAATAAGCGAATGATAACTGATACTGTAACTAACTTTTTATTTTACTTTTTTTATAT